>JBAGKK010231697.1:0-21616 GCA_037177015.1 Euceroptres primus | reverse complement strand
AAAAAATGAATTTCTCCGATCGGGCTCAAATTTACAAAAAGTTTAGTCCTATTAGATGGCACTTCAAAAAAAAAGAAGATTGATCAGTTTGGTCAAAAACTCGCCGAAGTAGAGTATGTGAAATTTTTGTACTTTGCGCAAAAGGTCTCTATTTCGGATATAAATATGTTTTTATGCATGGCATATAAAAAATTTTGTCCCAAACGTTTTCGATAGATTATTTCCCAATCTTTCGAATGAAATAAAAAAAAATTTTGAAAAATTCAAAATTTAGCCACCATTTTTCAAAATCAACTATTTTGAATTTTATTTTAAGTTCGACCCTCTTTTTTTCTTTTTTTCTTTTTTTTTTAACTAAAAATAAAGCCTGAGATGTTTACTTTCAGATCCTTGAATAAAAAAATGTCGTGTATTTTTGTTTTCGAAAAATTGAATTTTAAGTAACCTGGTAAATTAAAAAAAAATTTCCTATGTGCGAAAAAAATTCAGAACATTTTTTTCATGTAGAATTTTTGATAAGAAACAATATTCTAAAAACGAAAATTCAAAAAAAATTTGTTGTTTTCAGAATTTTTTGGAAATTTTCAAAAATTAAATTTTTTGAATTTGGTTAATTGCACATTTTAATGTGCAATTTACATGTAATATACATAATATAATAAGTATAAATGTTATTTGTACATTATCAATGCGCAGTTAATGAAATTTAAAAAATTTCATTTCTGAAAATCTTCAAAAAATTCTAAAATCAACAAATTTTTTTTTAATTTCTGTTTTTAGAATATTGTTTCTTATTAAAAACTGTACATGCAAAAATTTTTCCGACTTTTTTTCGCACACCCCGTGTGGAAAAAGCCCTGATCAGCCCTCTTGGAACTGTTGGCCCACGTCAGGGTCCCACGAGGGCAATTCACGCGGGCTAAATCCGTAAGGGCCCCCGCCGAGGCCCCTGCTTGTTTACCTTCGCGCTAAAAAATTAAAATTTCTAACTCATAACGGTTAATATTTTTTTAACCCTCGAATTTTTCACAAAAAATACGACTTTAACAAAAATTTGATGACAATGATTTGGAAGTTGAACTTAGAAATTTTAGATAATCCACGAGAGTCCTCGCAGCTTGGCAGCCCTCATGGTCCAACGATTAAAATTTCTAAGTCGAAAATGTCAACACTTTTTTACCCTCAAAAATTTGAAGCTAGAAGAGTTCAAATTCAGCAAAAATGTGTTTTAAAAAAAATTTTATGACAATTTTTTGGAAGTTGAACTTAGAAATTTTAGATAATCCACGAGGGTCCTCGCAGTGGCCGTACCTTGGCAGCCCTCATGGTCCAATGATTAAAATTTCTAAGTCGAAAATGTCAACACTTTTTTACCCTCAAAAATTTGAAGCTAGAAGAGTTCAAATTCACCAAAAATGTGTTTTAAAAAAAATTTTATGACAATTTTTTGGAAGTTGAACTTAGAAATTTTAGATAATCCACGAGGGTCCTCGCAGTGGCCGTACCTTGGCAGCCCTCATGGTCCAATGATTAAAATTTCTAAGTCGAAAATGTCAACACTTTTTTACCCTCAAAAATTTGAAGCTAGAAGAGTTCAAATTCACCAAAAATGTGTTTTAAAAAAAATTTTATGACAATTTTTGGGAAGTTGAACTTAGAAATTTTAGATAATCCATGAGTGTCCTCGCAGTGGCCGCAGCTTGGCAGCCCTCATGGTCCAACGATTAAAATTTCTAAGTCGAAAATGTGAACACTTTTTTACCCTCCAAAATTTGAAGCTAGAATAGTTCAAATTCGCAAAAAATTCGTTTTTGACAAAAATTTTATGAGTGTTTTGGAAGTTGAACTTAGAAATTTTAGATAATCCACGAGGACCCCCGCAGTGGCCACAGCTTGAAAACCCTCACGGTTAAATGATTAAAATTTCTAGCAATAATTAATTAGTGGATGTCATTATAGTACATAGTCGACTGAGTAGTGCAGTAACAATATGTCATCTAAATATGCAGTCATTAAGAAGAAAATTAATTTCACAAAATAGGGATAAAGTGGGTACAGAGTGTCTGCCTTCTGATTACAAATTTTAAGATTTAGCAGATATGGTCCCATGGGAAAGTTTAACTCTGCTGTCGGTCTCAAGTTCAAGTCCCGCTCGGAGTCCCGATTTGTTTCTCAATTTTTTATTTTTAAAATATTTTTGTTCTTATTTTTATTCATTAAAAAGATATATTTATTGAAATACATTCAAAAACAACTTGTAAATTGTTAATTATTAAAATTAATTTTTTGTTATGAGGGTAACCCCGAGGACCCCCACGATGGTCCCACAAGGGCAACCACGAGGGAAATCCATGTGGTATCCTTACAAATTAACATTGTCGATTCCATGTGGGGCCACGGCTGGATTGCATTGAGGGGGCCCGCGTGGCAAGAGGGCAATCCACGTGGACCCCTCACGGGGGCCAACTCCATTTTTCCACATGGAACAGGAAAAATTTTTTGAATTTACCAGGTTACTTAAAATTCAATTTTTCAAAAACAAGAAAAAACGACATTTTACTATTTAAGGATCTGAAAGTAAGCATTTCAAGCTTTATTTTTAGTTAAAATAAACAAAGAAAAAATTTGTTTTCTTGCTTAAACTTTTTATACTAAATGACAGACTCTTTTTCCACAGACTGTTATCGAAAGTTACAAGACTCTTTTGCATTTATTATTGAAAAGTTTGAAATCTTTGATTAAAAGTCATTCAAGATTTATAAGATTTTAGTATCCGTCCAAGATTCCAGAACTACTTGATATTTACTAAAACAATTTTTCCTACAGTCAATGACTTGTATGGAAGAAATATAATGACTTGTATGCCTCATTACGCGTTATCTGCCGTGTTGCATACCGAAAGGTACAATGACACTTTTCTTCTGGGGCAATGTTTGGCATGGGGGAACTATTGTTTGTGTTACGTGACAGGACGATGGTGCGAGGACGTTATCGAGAAAGTTACGTCTCGACGATTGAAGATGTTTGGTCGTACTTGATACTTCTGGGAATCAAAGTGACGTGACCGTGTCTGCGCAAATGCATGATCAGGAATGTACGCTTACACATGCCTACCAACACACATGAATGCATGCAGGTCCCAACTATGCTGCTACGCATAACCCAGTGATCAGAGCCACTTACTGAAGTAGTAAATAAATACCAATGTGTATACAAACATTAAAACCCATTCTGCAATGCATAAAAGCCATATAAACACTGAGCTCATTCATCCATTACTACGATTCGCTCGTAGAGTTAGTACCAAATATATTATATTTATACTATATTTTATATTATCTCTCAATGGAGATAATATAAATAACCCCTCACAAATAAGTCAAGCGACACCTCTGCTAAATGTAAACAAGAAATCTACACTTTTGGTCATTTTAATTCATTTACTCGCGAATTTAAAAAATAAAGTATGATAATAGTGTAGAAATTCACTGACAACTAGAAAAAAATCCGTCATAAAATGTATCTGTATGTCCACTATTATGCATTTTTTGTTTTCAAATTGGTCAATATTGACACGTGCTCCTTTGCTTTGAAAAACTGCATGGAGATTAACTTGGGAAAAAATGATTTTTGGAAAAATGTGTGTAACACCTATTTCATATTAACTTTTTATACATTATGGTACACGCGGAGAAAAATGGCTGACACTCTGGACGGCTGTCCTATAGTTGAACTTCAAAAATATTCAGTCTAACTATCTAGTGTCAAACCGATTATCTACATGTTCAACTTGATTTTGCGAAATTTTGCGTATTGGCTCAAATAAACGCAAAAAACCATTATTTTTATGATTTTTTCATGGTTTCACCATGAAAATCGCCTTGTCGCAAATTTTTTCTATCATATTCGTAATGAGCGCGTCAAAATACATAAGTATACGGAGTTTGAAGAAAATCGGAGAATTCAGCTATTCGAAACTTTATCCGAATATTCAGATATTCAAGTTGACTATCTTAGAGGGCTATCCCATAGTTAAACCTACAGAGTGCCAGTTTGACACTCCATTTTTTCCCGTACATATGTTCATTTCTTCTGCATTCTTCAAGGAAGAAGTTCCATACAATAATTCTTAATTTCTACGCCCCCATCCTCTTTCTATGGTATCTCGAAAATGCCCCCAAAAAGGCAAAATAAGAGTTTTATGTAAAATTTACACTCAAGAGGACTTTTTTGCAACTTTTTTGGCATGAAATGAAGGGTGGCAATACAGAACTAGATAATCAACAAAATGTGAATGTTTCAGGGGAACGAAAAAACATTCTGCAAAATCGAAGTCACCTTTTAAAGATAAAACAAAAGTCCACTCCCGGGCTGAAGTGTTGCTGAATTGAGGCCAAAAAAGTTTTATTAGAAAAAGTTATACAGATTTAAGGAAATAGATGTGGAAGTTGACAATATCAGTGACACTAAGCCTAAAATTCGAGCAGGCTCGGCTGCGGATTTCGATAAAAAGTGCAATTTTAAGTTTAAAAAAAAATAAAAACTTGCTCCAGAAATATTGAGTTGCTGAATACGGGTAAATAATGTAAAAAATGTAATGTTTGATGTAAAAAAATTAGCCAATTCCGAGTAAATTGACCGAGAATTTAGAGGTTACAATTCCTTAGGATTTCAGAATTTGGCTTGGATACCGATTAAAAATCGAATTTTGCATTTTTTACAAAAAGAAACTTGCTCTCGAGATATGGAGACACTGAAAGAGAATAAAAAATGTTTGCTTTAAAAAAATGACTCTGTTTCAAGAAAATTAGGATTTTATAGCAGATCCAACTAAACAGTAAAAAATATTTTTTTAAATAATAAGAAGCTGTCCCAATAACAATAGATAGGCAAATAGCTCGATAAAATCATAGATACATACAGGTGAAGCTAATAAAAGCGTGTTAAAAAAAGAAAATTCTATATTTTTTATCAATAAACTTTAATAATTTCAAGATATCAATTTCTTTAATTATTATCAAATTTCTTTCAAAAAGTGGCATTTTTGAAAAATTCAATTTTCCAATTTTTGCAACTAAACAAAAAAATTTTTAAATTAATTTCTGCCTGTAAAACCTTCTTTAGGATTGTCAAATTTACTCAGAATTTTTAAACGAAAATTGTAAAAAATAGTCAGTAACCTTATGTGCCATATTTGGTACCGTGGGCACAAGGATTAAAAATGAGATTTCGATGAAATCCTTTTAGCACAACATGTATGTGATTTTTTAAGAATTTTGTATGCAAAAAACCAATTTTTGACAAAAATGTTGGTTATTTAGTTCTGTAATGCCACCCTTCCAATAATATTAGTCAGTAATTGACAAATTTTCAAGTATTTGCTAAATAATTTTAAATTGTTTAAACAATTATTATTCGTTCAAAAATGTGTATTTTTCCTGAAACTCATGAAAAGATAGTACTTTCTGGAATTAGTGACATATTTAATCAATGTTAAAAAATAATATTTTTGTTTCAAAACATTTTGCAATTGTTTAAACAATTTTTTAAGTATATTTATGTCGATGATTACTTTTCAAAATACGTTTAAAATATTATTCATGTTCAATAAAAAAACTAACTATTCATAAATTTGCTAAAAAATAATTGTTTAAACAAAAAGTAAATGTTTTAAAAAATTGGGGCGCAGCTTCTGGACGTAGAATATTCTTAATTATAAGCGACTTAATTCAAGAAATTCAGAAAAACTACAATTCTTTCAACCTTTCCCAATGAAAGCCACAAGTGAATGATTGTCAATTGTTTAAAAAAATGCAAAATGTAAAACAAAATGTAAAACAAAAACGAACATGATTATGATAAACATGATTATAAAAATGAACATTGATTATCTATGTCATTAGTCCCAGAAAGTACTAAATTTTCATGAGTTACAGGGTTAATAAAAATGTTTAAACAAATAATAATTACCATAAAAATTGAAAAAAATCTCTTAGGCGTAAATTTTACATAAAACTGTTATTTTTCATTTTTGGGGGAATTTTCAGGAAGGTCAAAAAAAGGGCGGGAAGGGAAAGGGGAAGGGAATTAAAAATTATTGGATGGAAATTATTCTTCGCATGGATTTTATACTGAAAGTGTAATATTACCACGTGAAGCAGTGGACACAAAGTTACATATTACAACGGTTTTTTTACAGTGTAGCAAAAGAAATAGAACTTAGATCTTGTTTATTATGTTATCTTTGTGGTATTAGAACAAAATTTAGAAATTGGAAGTCATTTCAATTTCGGAACTTTTCAACCGGAACATTTCGGTTACCCTCAACTCAATTTCGAAAAAAAGTGTAGATACTGCGTTTCTTGATTGCACTGCACACCTTTGCGAAAACAAATCTATGATAAAACGAAATTTTTTTAACAGAGATTTCACAGTAGAGATTAGTTGATAAAGTATTATCAGTCAAGATGGCGACTTTCAAGGCTATCAGCTGTTCTAATTCGTCTGCAATAAACCGTTATCAGTTCAAACGTGACTTATGAGTAAAAACAATTATTTTTTTATCCTCCCAATCTTGGGTAAAAATTATCCAATTTCTAGATAATTCTTAACTTTTAAAAAATTTATCTGCAACAAATTTTATCTTTTGTTCACAGGTTAAATTTGTATTAAATGTGGAAGTTGTGTTGAGGAACGTAGAACCTATAGTACGACCTTCGTGCGCGAGTTGAATGTAAATCGCATGCATTAATACGCAAAGTAAAGGGTCGGTATGAAGAATTCAAGGCCTTCTCCGTTCTCCAAGTCTCGAAGAGTCTAATCATTACTCTAATCTGAACTAGCCACTCTAACCTGACCAAGCTCACGTGATATTTGAAGGAATCTGTCGACCTTGCCTTCAGGTTCTTGCTAAGGCAGTCAAAGACATTTTGCCCTCTTTGAGGAACGATAGCCCTTACGAGAATGCCATATCACATTTGTTGCGTAACAACCTTTATAGTCACATTTAAAAAGATAGTATCGAGACCTTGAAAATATTTCTTCTTTTTTAGCGAAGCGTTAACCCCAAACGCCTCAGGGTCGAACTTGATTTCCCCATACAACCGTAAGAATAACTCACTTGAACAAAGGAATTTCATTGCATCTAAATGTCTAAATTTTCTTGCATCTAAATGTCGACCATCTTTTCAAATGCCATAGAAACTATGGATAGTATTATTGTTCAATTATCTATAATTTCTAATGCAGGATTCAATGTTGAACTCAAAAAAAAATTATGCACTGAATTCTTTTAATTTTATCCCGCACTAAGATATTCCAATGTCTTTTTGAGTGAGAGAAACATTTCTCGCTGGATTTGTATAAAAAAATTACTGTTTTGAAAATTTTATTTAGTATGTAACATATACTATTCGATAAACTTCACTTTATTCGGTCCCGGTTCGAAATTTCTGAATAGTGATTCAGTGCTATAAACACGTACAATTTTGATTCGTGTATCTTGTGGATCTCCCATGACGTTAAAAAGAAATATACGAATTTCTATGGTAGGATAAGTTAATACATAAGGTCCAGTAGAATAAATTTGGAATTATCGAGGAAGACTTCGCAGGGGTTATCACGGAAGACTTCAGGAGGGTTATCGCAAGAACCATGAAGATTGTGTCTTTCGAGATTCAACCAACCCGTCACGCTGCTTTATGCTGTTTCATTTACTTTTACTTACCAGCAAATTGTAATAAACATGTCAAAGAATAAAAATTTATATAGTAAACATTACACTAAACCGTGTTATGCACTAACTCATAAATAATAAGTTTTTTTCCTTACCAGAAAATAATAGTGTTGAAAGTGTAATTTCAGCTTGTAATTTACTTTTTGTTTAATTTTTTCATTAAACTCTTGATTGCAAGAATTATTCATACAATCAATTGGCAAGTGACAAGTGATGCCAATAACATTTTGCAATGATATTAACAATGATATTTGAATAAACGTTTAAATTTTATTTAAATTTGCTTACAATGAATGTGTTTCAGTGCAGCAATTTTTAAAATAAGCACTATCGAAAGATAGTGCTTTTCGTAATTATAGATGTTTTACTGATGTCATTCTCTATTATATATTTATCGCAATAATTGTAATGTGCAATCTGTAATTAGAGTAAACAGGAAATTTTAGTGAACATGTACGATACGGCCAATGATAAAGTTGAAATTTCTGCTTGAATTGAGAGATACGATTATGTCAAACATCGAGTGTCTTAAGTTTAAGACGTTTCTCTCTTTATTGAATTTATCTAAGCGACCAATTGCTTCGAAAAAAGTATTGTTCAATTTTTTTTAATTGAGTAAATTAAAATAAATTTAAGATAAACGTAAAATCACATTTTCGGCTACAATAAAAAAATACTATAGCTAGTTTGTAAAAAGTTGGGTTTTGTTTATATTTGGTCCTTTTTTTACAAGTATTAATTAAAATTCGAGCTGTATTGCTTACATTGATGTCCGGGAAGTTGGCATCGCCAATTTGAATTTTCAACAAAATGAAATTTGTGCTGAATTGTGCTAGATTTGTGCTCAATTGTGCCGCAAAAGATTTTTTGAAGAAATAAAAATTTGAGGAAAAATTTCCAAAAAACATTTTTGGCCCAGCACCGCCATTTTGTTTTTTCAAAAAAACAAAAGCTGTGCTGAGTTGTGCTAGCCTAGCACAACAAAACTTCCTTAAGACACTCTTCGCTCAGAAGCATATTTTCCAAATTACATCAACTGTTTTGAACTTGTAAGAACGTTTATACAAAAAATTTTCAAAAATGGGAATTTTGAAAATCGAAACGCTGTGCTGAGTTGTGCTAGCCTAGCACAACAAAACATCCTTAAGACACTTTTCGCTCAGAAGTATATTTTCAAAATTACATCAGTTTTTTTGAACTTGTAAGAACTTTTTTACCCAAAATTTTCAAAAATGCGAATATCGAAAATCGGAAAGTTGTGCTGAGTTGTGCTAGTCTAGCACAACTCAGCAGAATCTTCCGATTTTCGAAATTCACATTTTTGAAAATTTTGAGTCAAAAATGTATTACAAGTTCAAAAAAGTTGATTTATTTTCGAAAATATACTTCTGAGCGAAAAGTGTCTTAGGGAAGTTTTGTTGTACTAGGCTAGCACAACTCAGCACAACTTTTGTTTTTTTTGAAAAAACAAAATGGCGGTACTGGGTCAAAACACTTTTTTTTGGAAATTTTGACTCAAATTTTGATATTTTTGAAAAATATTTTGCAGCAAAATTGAGCACAAATCTAGCACAATTCGGCACAACTTTTGTTTTTTTGAAAAAACAAAATGGAGGTGCTGGGCTAAAAAAAGTTTTTTGGAAATTTTGGCTCAAATTTTTATTTTTTCGAAAAATCTTTTGCGGCACAATTGAGCACAAATATAGCACAATTCAGCACATCTTTTGTTTTTTTGAAAAAACAAAATGGCGGTAAGGGTGCAAAAAATTTTTTTTAGAAAATTTGACTCAATTTTTTATTTTTTCGAAAAATCTTTTGCGGCAGAATTGAGCACAAATCTAGCACAATTCAGCACAAGAAAAAGTTGACAAAATTGCGAATTTTCCATTGTTTATTTAAAAAACAATTTTTAATTATTGTTTTTCAATCTGAAGGAGAGCACCGATTTTCGTTTTTTTTAAAAATAATAATAAATGTAATTCAAACTTTCTTGAAGCCGTAAAAAAAATAAATGATGTGTTTTTTTATATCGCCAACAAAAAAATCTTCAAAGTTTTCAAGTAGTGACGTGCCATATTCAAACTCGACTGCTTTCGAAAAGTGACAGTTTAAGGATGCTTAAAAGTTAATAGTAAACTTTTTTAAGAATAATTCATACTTTTCTACTTATCTATTTGCTTATAAACATATTTTCCAAATCTATTTTTATTTATTCTTCAGTAATACGTTTTTAAAGTTACACACCTCTGAACTCTATACATTAACGACAATTCTCGTGTGTTATAAAAAAATTCGAATATTAGTAAGAATTAATAATGAGTTGTGACATGTTGGAAGACATCTCGTATTTTTCATTGACCCTCTTTATGAAATCGTTGATAATATTTCATTGGCTATGGAGTCTATTTCTTAAGATCTACTTAGTTGTAAAATGAACTTTAAGGATCGGCAAACGTTTCGGCCCGAGTAGGGGCCCTCTTCAATGTCAAATAGTAATAATGGTCATAAAATTAAGAATCACTAATTAATAACTTAATCTAATATAAAAACATGTGACGACTTATTCACTTATTCAGTTTGGCTTTTATGGCAGTGGCTGCTCAGGTAGTCGAAGAGATCCTCACAACGTTCGGCTGTGCGCCTGTGTGTACGTGTGCGCGCGCATGTGTGTGTGTGTGTAAACTCGTAAAATCCAAGCTCTCAACAGGTTCCTCTATCACAGTATGCACATGTCCCTTTACTACCTATGCTCAAGTACGCTTTATTTATGAGGAATTTAATAAACTTGACTCCTAAGTTATTAAACAATCTCGGCACAAGACTTTTTAATTGTCTAATTTTTTTATTTAACTATTTATTCATTTATAGATTGTTATATTCACTTTAGTTGTACTAATTTTTTTTTAAACTTCAAATACTTGAACAATAGTTAAAATTAATGTTTTTTGTTCACAAGAGCGAAAACCCTGTCCCAAGTAAATGATATTACATTTTCTAATGTTTAATAAAACACACTGCACTTACAAAACAATTCAGTCATAAACCTTTTTGATTTGTTTAATTTATTAATTTTTTTATTTATTTATTTATTATTATGTTCACTGTATGTCGCTCGCGCACGGCCGAACATTGTGAGGATCTCTTCGACTACCTGAGCAACCACTGCCCTAAAAGCCTAACTGAATAAGTCATCGCATGCTTTTATTATATTAATTAGTGATTCTTAATTGCATAACCATTATTACTATTTGGCACTGAAGATTTTACAACTAAGTAGATCTTAAGAAATAGACCCCATAGCCAAAGAAATATTACAAACGAGAATTAATAACGTTTTATTTCAGTATTGTTTGTTTAAATCACCAAAAATTATAAAGTAAGAATAAAAAGTATTATAATTACAATATTTAAATTATAAATATTAATAAGAATTATTAATGTTTCATTTCGTTATTGTTTGCTTGAATTACCAAAAACTATAAAGTTATAATAAAAAGTGATGTTATAATTACAATAGTTAAATTATAAAGAAGAAGGAAGGAAGAAGGCGACCGCCAAAACCCCTTTCTTCATTTCCTTTGTCCTTTATGTATCGAAGTTCTGATCGTTCAAATGAACGAAAAGTTTTTTCACAACTAAAATTTAGCTTGAAATATTGTTCCAACTACAAAATAAAAAGAAGAATCATAAGCTTTTTTATTATTGCAATAGTTTCTTTATTAATAAATCAATATTTTAGAACAAATTTAAGATTAAAATTAAATCAAATAAAAATTTCGTTCGTTTGAACGTTCAAAACTTCAGGCACATCGTTCTTTTTTATTTATTTCTTTATTCTTGTGAGTAAAATAAATATAAAATAAATATAAATAAATAAAATAAATATAAAATAAAATAAATATAAAAATGTGATTATAAAATTACTAAATTATATTACATTAAAATGTATTCCTGGAGTATAAATAAAAATAAGTTTGGAAAATTTGTTTATAAACAAGCATTTGTTTGAAACAAGCATTTGTTTAAAACAAGACATTCTTTAAAGTAAGAATTATTCTTAAAAAATATTACTATTACCTTATAAGTATCCTTAAACCACCACTCTTCGAAAGCAGTCGAGTTTGACTATATGGCGCGACGCCATATGTTAGAGTATGGCTCGTTGCGACTTGAAAACTTTGAAATCTTTTTTTTTGACGATATCAAAAAGCACATCTTTTATATTATTTTTACAGCTTCAGGAAGGTTTCAATTACATTCATAATTTAAAAAAACGAAAATCGGTACTCTCCTTGATTTGACTTTTCCGTTTCAAATGTAACGCCCCTACTGTTAATTTCAATGCAAAACAATCCACAAATATTTCCCCAATTTAGGACTGAAGTGAGATTAATATAAATGAGGGAATATTTTGGATGTGCCCTGTTTTAATACCGATATCTAGCCTTAAAATAAAACTTTCTTTACAGTGTTGTAAAGATATTTAAATATTGAATAACAAACCTCGTGAATTTCCAAATAATTTTTTGGTGTTTATATTGAAAAGAAATGGTATTATCTGATAAATTAATGTATCAATTAATGATGTATTCATTATTATAACTGAAATTCTCATTTTTTCTACACGTCCGAATGCATCGCGAATGTCCAGACCGCGTCGAACACAGTGAACCGATAAAAGTGTTGATAACATTTTGAGATAACTCTTGATGTGTCTCTCTAACGAATACGAAGTCACAAGAGAAAATAATATTTTAAATTAGTCATAAGAAGAGCTCAGTTGAATTATTTTTCTTTTTTACTTTTCAAAGATAACGATTTTTTACTTTTCAAAGATCCTTTTCTACAAAAAGTATTTCAGCCTATCAATATTCGTATTACATTTTTATTTTCTTCCTTTCTTTTAATGTACGAGACATCTTTTTTGCAGTAATTCGAAAAAATGTTTTGCAGTTTAAAAAAAAATTAGCTACAAGGGTTCAATCGTCAATAATTGAATTTAAAATCAATAAATCATATCTTTTGAAATAAGCATTTGCATAATATATGTATTTATCATTTAAGGAAATATTTTGTTCTAAGATCAGGTTAAAAAAATTATTTTTCAAAATTTTAAAGTGTGAGGGACGTTTGAGAAACGTTTTGCAAAATCATTCCAGTACTTTTGCGCCCCACAATATCGCCTGACGATAACTTCGATATGGCACGAGGATTAACGACCAACCAGTATGTGAAGGTCAAAACACATAATCTTCGCACTATATGCACTGAGTTTGCATGAATAGAATATAAAGTGAGGTGTATTTAAATTTTTTTAAATTATAAAGTTTATCTTAACATATTAATAATTCTTGATTATTCCTTCATATTTGCTTTTCATAAACTATTATAAAATATATTAAATATAACTTATTTAAATGGGTTCCTAAGAATGATGAAAAAATAAGTATTTTATTTAAAATAATAGTTTTAATGGCTTCTTCTTACTCTTGAATTATTCCGAGTAGAATTACAAACCTATTATTGAACTACAACTGTTTTTTTCAGTTGCAACTGAAAAAAATTGCTGTTAAGTATCACTTGCTTGTTTTGATATACAAAACATATAATAGTTAACATAAAATTCATTATGATTCTACCAATCCTGGATAAAACATTTATTTATAAAATAAAACATGTTAGATTACTGATTTAATATTTTCAGGGACTAAAAGGCAATAACTATATCATTTCTAAAATGATTATCATTCAATTTTTAACCAATCAATTAATTAAAAGAAATCAAAAGAGAAAAAATTCAAAATTTAAAGAAATGCAAATTAAAAGAAATCAAAAGAAAAAAAATGCAAAATTTAAAGAAATGCAAATTAAAAGAAATCAAAAGAGAAAAAATGCAAAATAATTCATTATTACAGGAACAAACATCTAGTATTCTAGTACAACCACAATGACAACCTATAGGGTGAGTCTTTGAAAATGAGCTTGATTTAATCCGTTCATTAAAATGGCGTTAAAGTCAGTGAAGATTCAAAGGTCGAGGTCGCCTCGTGTTTAGTAATTTCTTGCATGAGGCAATCTCCTTCTCGTGAGAATGAGGACTGCAAATATTGTTAGAATAAGAATGTAAAATATTTTACACTTTCCCTTTTGACAAAATGAGAATCCCGGAAAATATGTATAATAATACGAAGAAAGAGAAACCAGCAGTAAAATGGGAAAATTCAAGTTGTAAAGTATACATATATATCACTTTTAACACAGTAAGAATAAATGCATAATTTACATATTACAGATCATTATTAGTCGATCTCCGTTCGCTCTTTTGATCAAGAAACTATTGATTACATCGATGTTTAACATTACGTCAATGTTTTTTCTTGTCTACGGTCTCTGAGCAATGAATAAGGTTAAGTAATAATTAAGTAACGACATGATCGTAGTAAGAAAAATACATTTTTGCTCGTAAATTGATGCCTTTTTACTGAAACATTCATTTGGCTAATTACTTCCTTTTAACTAGTGCAGTTTTAGTAAATGAGCATTTAATTTTATCCTAAAAAAGCACCTTCTTTCATCGACCATTTATTATATCAAACTATTGTATGATTTTTAATTAGAATTTAGAAATTTTAGAGTAAGAACTCCTAAACAAGTAAAATATTAATTTTTAAAGAACAAATGTGACAAAAAAATTGAAATATTCCATCAAATTTTACATTCCATCAAAATTTACAGAAAGAAAATGTGTTATTATTTCTACAGTAATTTACAAAACGTAATTGAACACTTTTCGGGATGACAAAAAATGTTTTTGTTTATCTCAAGCCTCTTTCGTACGCATTTCCAATAAATTCTTCATCTAATGAAAGGGAAATTAGAGAAAAGAGGGAACTATTTTAATTCTGGTCATATTTGAGAAAAAATGATAAAAAAAACACGAAACAATGACAGGAAATTAATACGGGTCGTTGACAAAAAGTTGTGAAATTTCAAGTCCCGACATTTTTACAAATTTTCATTGTTTAATTTTTTTTTTTTTTGAATACCACTGGGATAAAATACTCACACTGAAGTAGTTTTGGTAAAGTTTAAAAATTTTAGGTGCCTTTGTTTAGAAAAGGGAAATTCAAATGTACCCAAAATGTCCATTCGGTAACCTGTCCCCAAATACAGATTTACAAACTAAATTTGCAAAATAATGACAGCAAAATTTTATAAATGATTGATACTCATACAAGTCATTTACATAAAGTTAACGAATCTAAAAATTATAAATAGGGATAAATACTTTAGATTTGTAGATGTCTATAAATGTTTAGAAGTCTGTCCTTGAAGTTTCATGTACACTTGATAGATTAAATTTTAAATTAAATTTAAAATTTTAAAAATTTACAATTTAAATTTTTTAATTAAATTTAAATTTTTAAATTAAATTTAAAATTTAAAAATTTTCAAATTTAAATTTTTAAATTAAATTTAAAATTTTTTAAAATTTTCAAATTTTAATTTTAAATTAAATTTTAGGTTAGAATTTAGAAAAATCACTTTAAAAAATCTAAAAGAATCAAAAATTCATTATTTTTAGTCCTCTGCAAGTGCTCGTATAAGCATAAACATGTTTATTGTTCGCAACTTCAAAAATTTTTATGCAAATTATGTACTGTACGATTTATAACAATGTCCAGGTCCACTCGAGTAACTCATTTTTAAAAAGTGTTAATTAAATAAAAATATAATCGAAAATCTGCCGGCACAGTCAAATAAAGTGCGAAAAAAGAAATTTTCACAATATTTAAAAAAAATGTTATGCACTCTACATATTTAAAAATAATTTTGAAATTTATTTTTCTGCATTTATTGAATGTCCTAACATGTAAATGATTTATCTCCACTTCAAAAATGATTCTTGATCTCTTAAATTGGTATTTTCATTTTATTTTGGATCACAATTAATGAAAAAAAATACTTTAGCTAGTTTTGAGAAGTTTTTTTTTTCAAAAACTCGATAGGCCAAATTAATAAAATCAAAGGTCATTATCTTAATAGTAATATTGAAATACTAGTCGAACTAATCAATGAATAATCCCAAAAAATGCCTACTCTCTAAATCTGAATTAGTAGTTTTCTACTAATGAAACAGTGCTTAGTAAGGCTTACTAAATGAATTAGTAACCCTTACTGCGTGAATTAGTAGTTTTTTACCATTCATTAGTAGTTTTCTACTAAAAATTAGTAGAAATGCTTACTAAAGCAATCAGTAAACGATTCGGCACTATTTCATTATTCGAAAACTACTAATTCAGATTTAGAGAGTAAGCGAAGAAAAATATACTTCTCCTAGTATTCATAAAAACATATAAAAAATAAAAAGTGATTTTTTATATTAACATTGCAACAAAAAATATCTCTAATTCTAAATGCCCAAAAAAGGCATTGAAAAATTAGGATTTTGAATATATGAAAAGCAATATAACAAAAATTGTAAAATTTTTTTTTATCGAATAGGGATCAGACATTTGGCAAACGTGACTTGTCTTGAAGACATCTATACACTTTGTTGGAAATTTCGCGAAGATTGTACCGGTATGTGTCCTTGGTGGAAATCACTCAAGCCAAATGGAATAAATTTCTGTATTTCGGATAAGCCGTTCAATTTCGAGTGTCCGCAAAACATAGACACAAGAAGAGTACTGCAAGGAGTCCCTATACGTCACATGTGTCGCAAGAAAACAAAGTCATTGCCGTGACATATGGGACGATATTTCGGGTCAGACATGACTCATAGAAATAAGAAATGCTCCTAGATTTTTTACCTGCTGTATTTTATATTCTGTTAATTTAATTCACATTTTAATAACGTAACTTCTCCATTCTCTTCCAGTATCGATTTTTTATCATCGAATATTAAATTCTCTTCTGCACGGAAAAAAAATCTGCTAAATTAACATTTATAACTTTTCCATAATTAATTGACAAAGCACTCTTCTACTATTATTAAGAACACTGATATCAATATTATTTCCTGTTTTCGATAATTTTGTGTTAAATATATCTATAATTTAAAATTAATTGTTATCGGTCAAAAAACAACTTCACACTGAGACACCTTGATTAGCACGAGCCTTTTATTCTACATCGACGTCTTTGATTTTCTCTATGAAATGTAAATAACTTTTGGGTGTCTATTGTTAAAAAAATGAATGATTCGCTACACAGGTGCAATTCCACATTATCTAAAGAAAAGATCCTTATCACGAAAAGGCCGTTATAAATCCAAAGCAAATCCTAACTAGAACAAGTATCAGATAATAAATCGGACCTGATTGGCGATTCGATTTATTTACAGAAAAAAAGTTATCTTCAGATTCACTTAATCATGGCGCAATGTCAGATCATGTGATTCTACAAGTAGGTTATGGAAAAATGGGCGTTAGCCAGACAACTTTTCCTAGAAAGTAAAATAAGACTTTTAAAGTCGAGTTAATTCACCTAAAAGAATAGATTATTTTGTGCGACTTTTTGAAAGAAATGCATAAATAATGTTAAAATATCGATGCTTCCTGATCTGGTTGCCAACGCCAGAGTGAGTTTAAAGACTCGTGTCAATTAATTCACAAGTGCATTAATTAATCATACGAAAGAAATCCGTGTTCGGCATTTAATAGCCTTTACGGAGTGACACACGGACTACAAGTTTTACTCGCAGGTAGTTCATTTCAGTTTCGACAGGAAGAGAAAGTTTAATTTACAAGTTAAAATATAGAAATGCCTGCATCTCTGAGAAATTAATTGAAAATTATTATATAAAGTATCAATTATAAAAAAACAACTGACAGAATTGGAAATTGCCATCTTGATTTTTTTTTTCGAAAGAGAATTTAATTCACAAGGTTAATTCTTGTTGCGCAGAAGTTTTTACCAAGGAATCTAGATAAATATTATCTTTTGTTTTCACTGTGATATAAATTAGAGGTGTATTAAATTCTTGGCTGTCTATTTCCTGACTATTGACTAATATGATATCTGCATTAAGAGTAGAGATAACTGTTAAGAAAAAGCCTTTCCAAGGACATTCGAATCAACTTGGCATTATCATAAAATCGTTGCGTATTAAGGAGAGTGAAAAAATATAAAGTAATAGGGAATGATGAGACAGTGAATGTCACCGAGTTACTTTCATTGCTCATTCACTAGTAATTGAAACTACGCAGAGTACAACTTATCTTGCGCCGCGAGAATTAATGCCTAGTTTCAGCATAATGTCCAGACAATTGCGTTTTGTGAATAAAACCACGTTTTCTACGACTCTAGTTCCACCAAGTGCACAATTTTCTAATTTTGATTAAAAGTTTCGACAAAATTATATTTTCCCATTAAATTTTTACTGTTCCTTATTATTATACTTTTACTGTGTGTCATTTTTAAATATTGTCACATTATAATTTCAAAATGTTTTTCGCTTTTCGTCGATTTTTATACGTGCAGGAAATGTTAGATACCACGAGATGTCAGGATCGTTAAATTTTTTGATAGGTTATCTGTGTGAGACGTGAGGCTCCAGCATAGGTTTCTATTTCTAGCCACACAAACACCAAGAAAAAAATTCCGCACGTAATAAATCATGGAGAGTCGTAGGCGATACCAATCGCTGATCGCAATAATATCGTGAAAACTTGTCGTTCTGTAATGAAACCATAAAAATTAAACTTGAAGCAACCAGGATATAATTTACATTTTCCAATGCTAAATGTCGCTATCAAATTATAATTTTTGCTAATTAATTAAATGTATATTATACTTTTACGCTTAATACATTTACGACTTTACCTAGAAACCACTTCAGAATTTTTAAACCATAAAAATTAAACTTAAAGCAACCAGGATATAATTTACATTTTCCAATGATAAATTACGTTAACAAAATATAATTTTTGCTGATTAATTATATGTATATACTTTTACGCTTATTATATTTACGACTTTATCTAGAAACGACCTCAGAATTTTTAAACATTGTTAGAAATTGAACATTAAACACTGTTAAAAATTATCTTAAATTTAATATACACATAATTTTTAAGATTAATGTGCAAGTATCTTAATTTTAATATACTGTGTTTTAGCTGACGATTAATGTACAATGTACATTAGACTGTTTCAAAAAAATCGACTTTTTTTCTTAAATATATCGAAAATGTTGTTAGCAATAATGAAAAAAAACACTGCTAAAGTTTGAGCTCTTAATATTCATTTTAAGGGGTACCGCATCGCAAATTTCAATTTCCCATTTGCTTAACATGGGGAAATTTTGTTTTAAAACTTTGGAATTTTGTTGCTCATTAACGGTTCCAAATTTGTAAATCTATAACAGATTCTTGTAGAGAATTTAACGCTCTACAAAAAAGGTCCTGCGAAATTTTTCGATAAACTCAATCCTTTGAAAGTTACTTGAGGTTATGATTGAATTTATAATAATTTTTTACATTTTTTCAATTTTACGACAAAACTATCAACTTTTTCGAAAAATCTTATCATACTTTTTTTGTAGACCCTTTTATTTCCTACAAATTATCTTCTATAAATTTTTCGAAATTCCGTGAGGTTCGTGAGTTATCTTCACTTAAATGTAAATTTTCTGTAATAATTGTAAGTTATTAGTTTATAAAATTAAAATTATTCAATTTTGTGACTAGTAATAATATTTGTTCTATATTTTATCAATCTTGGAATTATTCGTTTATAAATCATTTATTTAATTATGTTTAAGTCATTTAAAAAAAATCATCTTTCAGTTATCTGAAAAAAATTATTATTAAATGTAAAAAATTATTATGAATTCAACAATAACCTCAAACAACTTTCAAAGGATTGAGTTTATCGAAAAAATTTTCAGGAACTTTTTTGTAGAGCGTTAAATTCTTTACAAGAATCTGTTATAAACTTACAAATTCGACGAACCGTTAATGAGCTACAAACTTTTGAATTAAATTTAATATGCGTGTGTGTATTATATTTCAATGTCCGTACTGCATATTTGCTTCATATACCGTGTAGAAGCTTAATACAGATTTTTCTAACAGTGTACAGAACTTTTATTAAAATGAGGAAAATGATTATTAATGTTAACGTTTTGAAAATATTGTATAAATTCAATTTCAATAATTAATCATATTCAGACAACTTCATATGTTTCAGAATACATGCGTTTTCCCCCGGAATCGGGGTAAACTTTATCCACTGTTTTTTTTTTTTTTTTCTAAGCGGATTGGCAATAATTAACAATTATTCTTGCAAAGATCTACCATTGCTGGACGAAATGTCGACTTATGTATACTGAATAATAAAAATCCTGACCAAACAAAAAGCAACCTAAAATTGTATCAATAATCACAAAATTCTAAATGAGATTAATGTTATTCGAGTTCAGATTTGAAAGTGTTAATTAAGAATGCAATATTATCCGCGATCAGTCGCTGCGTCAAATTATTACGCAAGTAATCTCAACGTCATCGATAAACATACGAATATTTCTGAAACAAGATAACTGCGTCCTCGCCAATAGATTGCTGGCTTCCATTCGATTTTGAGTAAACGTTCTCGATGAGTATTCAAAAAAATGTAATTCATGATTTATGTATATATTTTACCCGTTTCATGGACATATAATCAATTGATCGCACACAGTTTAGTGCAAGTAAATATATATATGTTAGTGCAAGTAATATATATATATATATATATATATATATATATATAATTAATTGCGCATAAGATGATTCAGCGATAATTCGCAATTACGCATGCTAGATCGGTTCTTCACGAAGAAGAATCGCAGACATAGCAGTCAAGAATTTTTAGACCCGAACCGTTACACACGCCTTTCAAGTCTAGAATAGTGCAAAAGTGTTTTATTGCTTTACACTTTATATTTAATCATAACTGAAATAAATTTATGACATCATCATTAATTTTAAATTTCAATATTAATTTCTAACATTTTTTTCTGCAACACAAGGCGAAAAAATTCAATTTTCAAAATATGCAAGATACCAAAAATTTTGTAACGCATAATATATTAGTGACATTTATTTACAACAAAAAAAAGAACGAAGAATAAAGTTTACCTCGATTCAGGGGTAAAAATTACCTACAACAAAAATTAACTTCACAGGATAAATTTTTTCACAAATATCGGTTAAATTTCCATTTGTTCTTCCATGACAACACATGTATTTTAAAGGACGTGAAGTTGTCTGAATAAAAATTTATCGCTCTAAAAAATTACTTGCAACAAATTTTATCCTTAGTTTTTTCTGTGTTGAGACTAAAAACTATACTAAGAAAAGTGTTACTTTCTCTTATTAAATACTGTTAGAAATTTATATAGCAATTTTACTACCCGTGTATTGGAAGTAATTTGCATAGACGTAAAGTAATTTTATTACACATAATAAACATGCAAATGATAACAATGATAATAATCCAAACATGATAACACATGCCAATGACTTCAATAAATATTACTAAAATTTCCAACAGTGCGTGTGAAAGTCACTCTTTGTCACCCTTAACCTAAAAACTATACCCTAATTGCATAATTTCCTTCGTTTTATAGTGCACGGTGTGCTTGAAAGGGGTTTTAGATTTTTTTCTGGCATTTTAGCCTAGCCTAGTGAGTGTTCCAAACTACCTTTCTTTTTTACATTTTCTCAGAACAATTGATTTCAGTCCCAAAATTAAATACGCCTTTTGAACCCTTTTCCAGGTAAGGCCCTTTTTCTGCAATTTTTACGAGTTTTACTGAGAAAAGCCTAATGAAAGTGTTCCAAACTGCCTTTCTTTTTTACATTTTCTCAGAATAACTTATTTCAGTCCCAAAAC
>JBAGKK010231595.1:0-21621 GCA_037177015.1 Euceroptres primus | reverse complement strand
ATTTTCGTCTCGTATGATGTTTTCACACGAGCAAAGCGAGTGGGAAATTCATACGAGACGAAAATCACGCTACCGCACGGCGTTACGTAATGTACTATATTATTTAAAATTTTTTTTGTAACACGACCTTCAACGTATGTTTAGCGTACGGAAAGTTGACAATTATGAAGCGACGTGGGAAAGTTACATTCCTACGTCGTTGCGCATGCGCAGAAACTTCGTGTTTTGTACCGCTGCACATGCGCAGCGACGTAGGAAAGTGTTTTTAATATTATACTTTTTCTATACTTTTGTAAAGGAACTAGCACATATTGTTTTTTTTGCTTGTCACTTTTGTAAAGTTGTACAGAATAGATGCGGGTCGGGTTGCGGGCTGTTGGGTTAACACGAAAACCCGCATCCAACCCGCAAACCTGCAAACGTGAAATCAATCTACATATTATTTTCTTAGAGAAAGTTTTCCGTGATAATAGGTTATTCTTACGGAAATTTTTTGTGACAATAGACTATTGTTACGGAAATTTCCGTGACAATAGATTATTCTTAAGGAAATTTCCGCGACAATAGGTTATTCATACGGACATTTTTCTGTGACAATAGACAATTGTTACGAAAATTTCTGTGACAATAGACTATTGTTACGAAAATTTCCGTGATAATAGGCTATTCTTATGAAAATTTCTGTAACAATAAGTTATTCTTACGGAAAATTTTCCGTGACAATAGGTTATTGTTAAGGAAATAATTTCCGCCTACTTGCGTACGCCCTAATACAGGTACACTTGTCGCAGAATATACTATTAAATTTAATAAAGACAAGTGAGGTAAGTGGTAAACCGTATTATGACACAATCCTTTTTTAATAATTTTTAATATAATCACTTTTACAAATTATTCAGTTGGGGACTATCCAGTTCAGGGCACTCTCCCCTAACATTTATGAAAACGAAAATGACAACTTAAGACTAATGAAAGAAGGAGCCAAATTTGACGAAAAAAAAGGAAAATCATCCTGTAAGGCTTATTAAGTCTAGCAACTTGAGGTCTGCTTTCCAACGAAGGGATGACAAAGTTCCATACTTTTGAGAAAGTGCCAGAATGCGGTTGGAATGCGTCAACTACCATGCTAATTATCTATGTGCTAAACAATAGACAGAACTGCACAAAGGCGGAGATTGAAAGACGTGGTGAACCGCAGTAGAACCGGACGGAAGGGACGAGGTAATGGAAGAGGCTTCTGGTAAGAGGATGACAATCATGAAGGACCCAGGATCGCTTCTCTGCCTTGAAACAGGACTATAGTGATTCACGAAATGGGGGCTCGACAGACCTCAGGTTCCGAGGCATGCTCGAGGACGGACTATAGAGAAAATCAATCGTTTAGACTACTTTGTACTTTGCTACATCTTATATAAAATAATGAAATAATAATGGAAATATTTTTACAAAAGTCCATTTTAAGATTGATTGATTCATTTGAAATTATCTTTTACAACGTAATTTTCTAGAGCCTTCAAAATTTTGAAATTCACTAGCGACTGACCCACAAATCTTGCAATCGAACTTAAAAATAGATTACATTTAGAATTATAAGAAAACAAGTTTTATTACATTTTCTTCATATTTTTTGAATCGAAAAGAATCGTTTGACCTATAATATGAATATATTTTATTGAGAATTAAAAAATTTTGATCATTTATACTACCTATTGAAAAAAATTAAAATTGATAATTCTATTAAAATAATTTTTACAATATTAACTTTTCGATTTTCAACTACATATAAAGAGAAAAAATTCTTTGACTCGAAATGAATCGATTGACTAATACTACTACATTTTATTGAAGACTAAGAAAATTTTAAGCATTTATAATATTGAAAAACTTAGGATTTACAATTTTATTAAAATAATTAATGCTTCGTCTATGAAGAAGCAAATTATCTATTTGCTAATTTATCATAACAAGGAAGCAGAGTGCTCATGATATGAGCACCAAAAAAGTGTAGACAACTATAGCTATAGCTATAGTTTTAAACTGGAGTGAATTATTATATTATTTTCCACTCGTTTATGTGGGAATATATAATATGTATAAACAGAAAACTTTTGACAGGTATACATTATACAATATGCATTTCACAATACCATTTTAGATGAATAAATTAAATGTTGCTTTATAACAGAGTATGTTTTTTGCTTGAAAGCAGAGAAAGAGATTCAGAATCATTATTTATATGAGCTAACTGAATTTTCCTGCGACACGTAGAGTCGTGGTATGGCGTTAAACCGAGATGAGGAAGATTTGGGCAGGTTCAAGAAGCGCGAAACGAGAAGGATTTTCTCTCTGGAGAAAACAGAATTTTTCGTCCATCCAATGGTTGTCCCTGACTGCCACTATCAGAGTGCCAAACTTCGTGACGAGACCACGAAAGGGCTCGAGAAAAGAGCCGAGCTCTGGTAGATCAAGCGGAGGTTGTAAAAACTAGTAATTCGCATGGGGTCTATAAAAATGTTTATCACCATCAATAAAAAGGCTTTCGGTCCGGTGCTCCCTATATTCCACTCTTGGTATCGTTCCCGTGGTTCTCCTTCCTTTTCCTCTTCCTTCTTTCTCTTTTCACCTCCCTTCCCCAAATTTCTATCTCACTCACTCTTCGAAGGTAAAAGAGTGCTAATCTTAACGACGCCCCGACCGATAAAGTCTAGCCTCTAGACGGTCTCTATTGTTTTAGTTTAAAGAAGGAATTCAGTTTCGTGAAAGCTCAACATTACGCGAATAGAAATCGCAAGAGAGCGGATAATTGCTTCTGACGAGAGAATTTTTCTATTATTACGGTCCTCGATCTCTTTCTTTAATTACTTAGTTCTCCTGACGTTCGAAGCACCACGATTAACTGTAATTTACTGGCGTTCCTCAATGCGATTTAACGCTTGTATCGACTATCTTCTTTTTCCAGTTTTATTTCCTTTTTTTCATGAAATCAAGAAATTGGTTGAAACATCTTTCGTTTTGTAATTAAAAATTTTTTAGAGAAAAAGACATTTAATCAGGAATTTCAGCAGATCAAAGTATTTAACTTTCAACTTCCTCGTTTCAACGGACTGAAATTTAAAGAATTTTTGAGGTTTCGTAAACTTGAGCTTCTAGATCCAAACAAATTTTGGGTTCGACGTTTGAAATTTACCACGAATATTTATCAATTATAGAATATTCGAGAAAAAATATAAAAACAATTATTATTGAGAATGGCAACACCCAAGTAAGCGTTGCAAAGAGTTTTTATTGTCCATTTCTAGGAATTGTTTTTGAATATATCGAAGTTTTAACATTTTAAAATTAGGGCAACCTAAGTTAATAGAATGAAAGTTAGTAAGGGACACAAAGCAACAAAAGATCGATTTCGCGACGGTGTTAAGTATGTTCCCATTCGTTAAAATGGCTTCGAAGTCGACGCGGGTTTCGCCTGGAGGATTGTTTCGTGAACAGAGTTGTTAAACATCTTGGATCACGGGAGTTTTAGTCGCCTATACCTATATGGACCATCCTTCCCTATATTTCTTCATCAGCTTCTCAGCTCATCCTTGTGTCACTAATGAGTCGACGAAATCATTACAGCCTCTGCATTGTATCCTAAATTGCTGCTTTATACCGAGCATTATAAGTACTGAGCTGCATAGAGCCCTCGCAAATATTTTGACGAAGAGAATATTCCTCATCCTCAGCTAAGGAATCCTTAACACCTGCTAATTACTCTTCGAAAAACAAGATTAATTATATTTGATAGTCTCCAGAAATGAAGAGTATTAAACTTTCACGAACAATTTTAAACTCAAAGATTGTTTTAAAAAATTAATTGGAGAAAGAAAATGCTTTTACAGAATATAATTTTAAGAATTTAATATTATTAATTTTATAAAATTAAATGTAAAAAAATAGGAAATTGAAGAAAGTGCTTTTGAGAAAGTAGATTTTTATCATAATAGCAGTGATTAAAGTTTTTGTTTGTCTCTTTCAGTTAGCAAAAGTGTATGATGCTTTGTGTATGGGTGCACCAAAGTCCTTTTCCAGACGAAGAAAAAAAAGGGTGCACCAAAGTCCTTTTCCAGACGAGGAATCTTCGCATGTGGGGCGCACGTGTTTCAATTTCATTGTTCGTTACCAAGGAAGGGTGTACTCTGGAACGTAGTGAATTCGATATCACGAAAACCTACATACTGCAATAATATGAAACTGCACGTACAACAAACGACTCTAAACGCCTCATGAGATAAGCCAAAATTACTCTTAGCTTTAAGTAAATTATTACAATTTTGCACAAATCTTTTCCTTGGCACATGAAATAAAAATTGAAATTAAATTTCAAAAAGTCTTTCCTCTAAATTCTGAATTTTGCGATTGGTTTTTAACTGCTCTCTTGAGAGTTCAATTAGATTGCTCGAGAACTATTAAAAATTAATAAAGTGGGAAGGTTATTTTGCTCCTTTGAATATTTTTTTGCACTCTTATTCACTTCACTATTGCCTTTCTTCCATTTACCAGGCTTAACATAATTTTTAAAAAAACCTTTTAGCGTAAAAAATAGTCTATTCAGCCAGGTGTGGTTAGTATACGATCTTTAAAGAGGGATTTTCCTAGTTGCAGATATAATCTCGCTTTCAGCACATGACTAATTCAAAAGCGAGACTCGAGTCAGGGAAAATCCGACGTACAATCAAGATCTCCAAGCTGATGTTATCCGAGAATATATTCAGGTGAGATTTAGTTGGTGCGAATAGAGCTCAGAGATGCATTTCTCATTTCGTCAATTTTCCTACATGTGTATTCGTATTTCCTGCACAGAAAATATCGCAGGTTTTTCAAGGAAACAGGATGTGCCCGACGAAGCAGGTATGACCTCTTGTATGACTCGATCGATTCGATACCATCTCCTGCGGCTTCCGGGATCCTAATAAAATTTCAACCCCATCCCGCACCCTTCGACAAGGATGCACTCGCCTCGGAGATAAGATCACCAGCACCTTCAACATCTGTCTTTCTCTTTTCAATTCTCGTTTGTCGTCTATCTATTTACCTGTCACCTCCTTTCCTATTGCTCCCGTTTTATCTTTTGTTTTATTCTTCCCCTTTCTTATTTTCTTCGTTATACCTATACATTCTTCACTTTTAGAGTTTCGAAGGCACAGCAGAAAACTTGAAATTTGTCATGAATCTTTATCTACTGTACAATATTCATTTTCATTTCTTTGTTGACTTTGTTGTTATCGACAGTTGCGCGAAATGACTGTTGCTTTATTCAAATAATGTATTAAATTATTCTTTTAAAAGCATGAAAAGTGCTTGATGTCCACTAGTGTTCTTAAATGCTAGAGAATTTTTGTTGACCAAATGTTCTTGAGAATATGCTCAGCATTTAAACTCAAACAGAGCATTTATAGAGAATTTAAGAGAATTTAATACTATTATTTGTACTATTTCATGGGAAAAATTTATTTTTTATTACTTTTACTACTTTTATAATTTGAATTAAGCGTCATTTCTAAGTTTAGGTTATTTCATTTTCGCGCGAAATTCAAATAATATTGTTATTATTTGAGTAGGTTTTAATAAAACTAGATATTTATGTGTTTATAATTGGAAATTAAGCGTACAATGTAAACTGGGACACATTTCTGCTTCAAAAGTTAATACAAATACAAAAACCGCTGCCAAGTAGTTACTAGTTTGGGTACTTCCATGTTGGGGTAAATCTTAATGTCTTCATTTCATGAACACTGTACTTCCTTATAAAGGCTATTTTTTAAACAATTAATAATAGGTCAATTGATTCGTCGCGTCAAAAGGAATAAGGTTGTTCTAGTATTTCTGTATACCCAAAATTGAGAAACTTTCTCTGATACAAATATAAAAATAATTTTAATTTTATATGTATTATAAATATAGTTGGTCCTAAAAAGTTTTACAATAGGTCAATCGATTCGTCTCCTTAAAAGGAATAAATTTCGTTCTTATAATATTGCTATATTCTCAAAATTGAAAAAAATTTTACTTATGAAGCAAAAATTCAAAATTCAAAAAATTTTAGATGAGGAAATTTTTGTTTGAAGATAATTAAAAGCATTGTATTGATTTTTATCAACTAAACATCACCCTATATTTTTAAAAAATTATGTATTGATTACTTGAAAAACAGTGATAAAAATTATTGAAAATTTGTTGAATAAATTTTCTTGAATAGAATCAAAATTGAAGAAAATAACATCTAAAACGATTTTTGAGATAAATATAAAATCCAAAAAATACATATTTCTTCTGATCTGATCCGGCTCAAAACTGGAAAAATTTTGGACATCATATAGGACTATAATTCCTCCAAATTTTGTGATCCCAGCTCATCTTATTTGCGAAATATAATTAAAAAGGCATTATTAACACACACACCCGGATATTTTTTAAGAACCTCATTTTCGGATTCCTGGGGTCGAATTAGGTCGAGAAATGCCAAAAAATGAGATTCGAAAATTTTTACCGTTATAAAGCTTCCTTTATGCTGAAACAAAATATGATTTTTTAATCCAAGTTTAAAATGCTCAGTGCACTCAAAAGTCAAGCATATTCACGAGCATATGCTCGTGCTCACGAGAAGGTCTCCGAGCATTTAAAGTTTTTAGAACACTACCACGAAACTTCTTTTTCCCTCATAGGCACTTGCCGCTTGCTTCTGAGACTAATTTTTTATTTCATTCCTATTTACACTCCATCTTCTTCCCCGAGTTTCTTCAAGTCGAATTCACTACTGAGAAAAGGGATAAATAATAGGCGTGCAGGAATTTCAGAGCCGGTGGCTGGCGGAGATGCGGAATGGGGTGAGAGTGTAGGTATGAAGGTAGCTGAGTCTCGTGCAGTTTCTCAGAGTTGTGGGGGTAGTTGGTATCTAAAGCCATAAAGGTTATCGCTACTACTCTACAATACTTGTGATACTAGTATGTCGGGTGGCTTTTGGTTTGCGTGACCTCCTAGGCACTTTATGTGTACTTATGGATACTGGCCAGGGACAAGGTTAGTGGAATGAATTAGTCCTAGCCGAATCCCGAGTCTGATGGTGTGTGTGGCTTACCTTCACACGCTGTATTCGCCTGCTGCTTTCGGCTAATGCTAATACTTGCTGTTTGTGCGGTTGTTACATAACTGCACGCTCGATACCACCTACTATTATTTGTCGAAACAGCTGTCAATAGAGCGCACTCAGGCACAGAGACGGATGTTCAGACCCACAATACACAATGAACGCTTTCCATAAAATACTCTCTTCCATGCAAATTTCGGAAAATAATGTCTAAATTTTGTTTGCGCCTTTGAATTTGAAATTGTTGAAGAGCCCTGAAATTGTCATGGTCATGACTCGCCTTCCTTTTTGTAATAAAACTGGACTGAATATTCATAATAACAAGAGACAGAAAATTTAACTAAAGTTGAACTTATATCACCTGAACCGGAAAAGAAGCCATGTCCATTTTAATATGATCTTCATCAGAAACTTTGCCAACAAAGCAAAAATTATTGTCGTAATATAATTAATTATATTACTCCTTTTCTTTGCTTCAAACTACAAACTCTACTCTTTTTTTAAATTCCTGCAAGGCAGTTGACCTCTCGAACTTTGAAAATGTCGAGCATCGTAAATCTCGTTCAATATTTTACAGCCGGGAACTGAGAGGTAGGGAACTGTTTGCATACGAATTAAGCTAAAGTTATGAAAGCGATTCTTCTGAAATGTGAATTCTTTGTTTTAATGGTTTAATGAAATTTTTCACTGGCATCACTTCCAGATCTTAGAATTAAGTAAAGCCAGTAAAGTAAAATCGAGTATGTTGTTTAAATTTACAAATGTTTATAGGGCAAAGGCAAGAATTATTGTCAAATAAATAAATTTTGACCGTTTATAAATATTACGAATATATTTTTTATTTTCATCAACCTTTCAGTAAAAATTTACTTCCATTAAGTTTAATTACTTGGTTTGGCAGAGGTTATCGCGACTTAGATAACGTGAACGTCATTTGATGACGATGATCCAATGACGAAAAATTCTTTTTAATATCGAATATCGAATTTAAACGAGCTGTCTTATCCAGGCAGCTGTGTTTGGGAATAATATTCTGTGTGATAAATGTACCAAATGCACCAGATAACGTCAGTCACAGAGGAAAGCTGGGTTGTAGCCCAACGTCGAGTAATTTTCGAAATTAACCTTCTCACTGTAATTCATCTTTGATATCTTAAATGTCGACAAAATTTAATTATACTAATTTTGAAATCAATGCAAAATCCATTTATAAGTCTATGATGTAAGAAAATAAATAATATAAAAAGATTTTAAAAATTATTTCTAAAATGGAATATTTGACTGTGGACATTGTTTCGGTTATTAATATTAGTGAAGAAACTATCACAGTAAATCGTGGAAGATTATTTTAATTTGCAGCGTTATTATTTTGATCTGAAGTGGATCATTTACTCTATTGTCACAGTCTTCTGGTTTTTGATTTCTCATTTTTCTGCCGATTAAAATGATGGGTTGTGATTTTTTGTGATAGGAAGCGGTTGCAATAAACAGCAATGTGAAAAAAGGCAAACGCTTTAAATGTATTGGCTTTAATTTTCATATTCAATAATAAAATTCCCTTTACGAGAGCCACATCGTTAATGCGTCAACGTTCTGATGATAATGGCGCAGCTAAGTTTTTAAAGCTTTGGATGAAATATTTCTTCATTAGAACAGATTTTTATCAGGAGACATAAAAACTTTCGAATCTTGAAACGTTTGATGAATTCAAGTTAAGTTTTATGATTCTTAAAGTTCTTGTAAAATTATATATGCAAACAGGATTCTTAAAATTAATATTAAAATTAAACTGGGTTATTATTTATTTTCATAGATAAGTTCAATTTATAAATGGTATTGAAGAAACAATTGTTGAGTTTCAGTCTCGATAGAAATTCATCTTAATTTTTTTCTGAAAAAAAACTTTTTCACATAAATAATTGCATACACGCGCTATGTTACCTTAAAATTCATTTTCATACACTTTTTATGACCAAATGCGTAAATCATGAGTGTAACTTACGAGTCATTTAAGTGCTTTATCGTAAACGCAATACAGAAATAGAATAGTATAGTTTGGAGCGTAGATTATGTCACAATTTTTTCACATATTGTGTGGAAAAAATTTATGAACAATTAACTTATATTGCTGAAAAGAAGTATGGAATTAATTGCGAAAACAAAATTAACTGTTTAATGCCGCTAATTAGTTGCAACCACTAGTTTTATTATATATGTGATATTTTACTTGTATAATGACCACGTTGATAATCTTAGACTTAAGACTAACATGTATAGCTCATTGTTGCTCTGTAATTGGTCTATCTGACTGTTGAGCTTAATAAATATTCAATTTAATTCAATTCAACATATCTTTACATTAAAACATTCTTTTCTCATAATTTCAAAATGACGTTCGACAAAAAAAAGACAAACGCAACAGTGAAAATTTAAACATAGGATAACACAAGATAAAAAATAAACAAAATAAATACAAGATATTATTTGAAATTAAGAGTGTAAAGTTGTTCAAGACACATTTTCTGTTTGTTTTTGTATTAAAATGGATTAATGCAGTTTTGTTAACTTGATCCTCAGCTAATCTCTCGAGTATTCTTAGGGAACGCTTGGAAACATTGCATTGCCCGCTTAGCGTTCCATCCACTAAAGTCGATAATTATTTGTACTTTGAAATTAGCTTATGCAACATATGCTTTCTCACATCAATATTTCTTCTTGGTTTAATAATAATTGGGATTATCAATTTCTCCCTTTTTGTGAATGCTTTCCAGTCAAAATTCTGCTCAATGATAACAAAACTGAAATATGATTGGAAATTATGAAGTTTTAATACTTTTTTTTAATTTTGAAAGTTTTGTATCGTAAATGTTTAAGTAAAACAGCCACCGAAACTGCTCAACAAAATTCTTTTGTTATCGCTACATAATTTTTTTCTCACAGAACGACTTTTATTAAATTGATAATTTAATTAATCAATCTAATAATAGCAAGTAGATGTTCTTTCTCAGTCTGCTAGTTATTATTTATGTTTAATTCTTTTAAAAATCGATGGTATTAAATGATAGAGAGGATGAATCTCGTCATAATTTTTTGTAACAAGTCTATTGAGCACTTAAACAATGCCAACAATGGTGAACGGGCAGCAAGGTGATGAAAGCACTAAAGTACCTGGAGGAGGGTCCTGTGGGACTAATTGTGGTACTCACCATGTAAACTTCATGAAAGTGGGAGGTGCGAGAGAGGCCAACGATTCGAGAGCTGTTTCTGCTCCATCAATCATGGTATTTACGTAGGTTCTGGCACATCAAACTAACACAAAATCCATAACTTTCAGAAAATTTTAAATTTAATTTGATTTTAGTTATTTTTAATTTTCTTATTTTAAAAAATATTTATTTATTTTCATTTAAGAATTCCTTTATAAGAAAAACCAAATAAGTTTCCTTGACTCCAGCAAATTTTGTGCTCAGTGTAAAGATTATTTAGTTTCAGTTGTTGAATACATACCTCTGTTTCGATTTAATGAAATTATTGGCTGAGAATGCCAACTGGATAATCTCGGTATAGTTTGGTCAAAGGCAGGCACGCGATACTAAGCGTGTTATATTAACGAGTCGAGGCTCTACTGATATTAGTTGCCTACTCTGTTGAGGAATATGCATTGTGGGATACAATTTTGACAAAAATGAAATAATATAGCTGCTGCTTGCTAATGAAAATGTGAAAATTATGTTCCATTATTCTTCAAGTGGAAGAATTTGCTACTACAATTTCTATTAAAAGCATTCTGTCAATTTTTAAACCAAGTCTTTCTGGTAAATAGTAAAGCCTGTTTATATCGCCAGCTTTTGTTACCTCGATTTATCGTCTAAATGAAGCGAGTAATAAAACAAGCAGATGTTATTAACTCATAAAAAATTACCACCGTTTTATGTAGGGGTTTTTGTGATAAAATTGTTTTCATGATAGTAGGGGGCAGGAATAAACGCGCATTGTTGCAGGGCATAATTGAAGCGACTGTGCGGCCAATCATTATGCCAACTACGTGCACTCTGTCTCGAATTGGGACAAACCGAAATCAAGCCAAATCAAACCTTGCCAAATTGCAGAGCATACAGGTCGACACAGCCCCAAGGTAATGAGCCAGGCTGATTGTCGTATCGAATTTCACCAATATCTTCAAGATCATAGCGATCTGTTCCCAGGATCAATTTCCTGGCCAGTCGTCTTAGTTCAAGGCATGCAGACTTCGAAATATGTAAAAAACTGTTTAGTTCTATGAGAAACTCTCACATAAAATTTATATAAATTACATTTACACTCTCGGTAAAAACAATTACAGTAGGTTATCGTTTTAATTTTTCGAGAGATCGAATCATGTCTTACCATAGAGCATATTATCTTCTTTGGCTGACAGCATTGGAATCCATTCAAATAGTCTGACCACGCTATGTTTTTTCTACTTGGGTCGATATAACTGAAAACACTGTAAGTATAGGTCCTAAAAAAAAACATGAAGTAAATAACCAGAAGGTCGTTCATAATGACATTTTTTACTTATGGCTCATCCGATAGTTGAAAAAAAAAATGTCGTGATATTTTATATTACTGTTAGAAAAATCCAAACGAAATTTAATATACTGTGAGTAAAGTCATTTACACGTACGGACAATTAAATTTAATATATCATCTGTATTAAATTCAATACACGTGTATATTAAATCTAATATGAATTTATTAAGTTTAATTTACATGTATATTAAACTTAATAAATTTATATTATATTTAATATACATATGTATTAAATTTAATACAGATTCGTATATTAAATCTAATACGCATGCATATTAAATTTATATGAGATTTAATATACATGTGAATTCAATTGAATACAGATTCGTATATCAAATTTAATTGACGTTATGTGCAAATGACTTTACTTACAGAATATTACATTTTTATGACAGTGCAGTATATCTTATAATATTTGAATCCTCGAAAAAGATATAACGCGAAATTCTTGATTACCACTTTTTTCATATCTCAAAATAGAAAATTAGCTGGAAGCTGGAAGAGATATTTAGTTTAAAAAATTTTTAAAGAGTCTTGGCAGTAATAAAAAATGAAGTTCAGACCAAATTTTTCAAAGGAACAACGTTTGTATGCATTGATCATTTGTCAGAGTGAACATTCGCGAGCGAATATTGTCATCAAGCAATACAGTATGAAAGTGAATTTTAGATAAGAATTTTGTTCTTTTCTGTTTCGCTGACCGTAACTTGGTGAACCTAGGCATTTGGAAAGAGTTTCTACGGTCGCGTTAAAATCTGCTATCGAAGTAGCTGCCTTTCTACATTAAGTTTACGTACTATAGGGATCGCATAAAACTGTCCGAAGCGCATACTCGGGTTGGCGACCTGGACCGAAATGCAGGAGAAACGATCCGTTATCGGCCATAAAGTGCCTCGATCAGCCCCGACTGTCCTTGACGCGTATATCTCTATATACACATCCGTATCTGTCGTACTCGCACGACCTTGTCGTTCTGTCTCCCCCCCCCCTCTCTCTTTGACTGTCACTGATTCATTATATACAGAATTTTCTCGTTTCCTTCTCTCTTCTTTTTTCACCCTCCATTCCAGCCTCATCCTCAGTTGCTCTACACCCAAGTTTTAACGCCCCTACCCTGGGGCAACTCACCACGAAATTGTATCGTTCGCTCGTCTCGATAGATAGATATGGAGTCCCTGATTTATCACGCCCGGTATGAGTCGACTTTCTCTCCGCGATCTCTCATTAATTAAATATCTTTATCATTCACTGGGACATTGATTCCATCCTGCGCTCCTCATCGAGCGAGGGTGTAAATAATGTCCATTTGAGAATCTACGACCGCGAAGGACGAAGGAGAGTAGAAACGAAGAATGGATTATTACATCGTTCGACAGAATTGGTCTAAAATATGTCAAAAATTCGGGGTAATGTTGGCACATATGATAGAGCAAACGCGGAAACGTGATTCTGATGAATAAATAACCTTTTGGGCTTGCGGTTCAAGGCAAGGTTTTTGCAATCCTAAAAATTGTAAAAATCACCGAATAATTTTGTTTTCAAACGCAAAGCCACGATATGAATAAGGTGATGAGGCATTTATATAATATTTATGTGCGTGAGGCGTACATTAATAATTAAATTATTCGAAGCCTTATATCGACAAGTTTATGTCATACAATATAAACTTCCCGAACATTGTAAAACGTTTCGAAGAATGTCAGTATATTTTTGAAAGACGACTAACTTTCCACAAAATCACAGAGAAGTTTGAAAAAACGTTTAAAACTTTTCCAGCGACTTTTAGCACGAACAATCAGAAAATTGTTTGATCTCTGAGATTGTCGCAGAGTTAGACAAGTATTTCAAATAGAGAAAATGTTTGATCCAATTTCATATATTTTGAATTTTCAAAAAATTTGTTTACTTTAAAGAGAATTTGTTTAAATCAATAAATGATTTGCAGATCAAATAAATTTAGTAAATTGGTAAAACCAATTTATTTAAATATATTTTATTTTAGCTTTGTACCATTTCATCATTTCCATCAAATTTGACTTCACAGACCTAGGAATATTTCCATTTTTGTATGAAAATAAAGGTGTAAACTTCAAAAAGGCGAATTATAAATTAGATTGAATTGATGTACTATCGAGAGTCCACGATTTCCAGTTTATGTTCAGTTTTCATTATTTACAATATTATTTTGAATCAAGGTTCACAGTACTGACCACGAGTAATTTATTTATTCAGATTAAATTTAAACATTACTTTATTTTATTTTCGTTAGTTTGTTTAGAATAATTCATTATTGAAAGACAATTTTGGTAATTTTTTATATTTCTGAGTTCTTCTTTTCCATCCGAAAAAAAGTTTCATCTAATTTTACCGAACCCAACAGAACAGTAATTTTAAATTATTTTTAAATTGCCACTTTTGTAACTACGGTAAGGGATACAGTGAACGGCACTTAGCGTAGATAAATGCATTTCACAATATATTGATTCGTTAAAATCGATATAAAGGTACAGAATATTACTCCTTATTTTGCTTTTGAGCTGATAGAATGTTTTTTCGACTGAATTTTATTAAACTCTTTTGACAAATAAATATTTTCTTTGACAGTACATGCCATTCACTGTCAGTACATACTGACAGTGCTTACTACATCATTATCAAAAGCAAATAATCAAAGGATTAATTTATATTGCTATTTATAATCGCATAACGAGAATTTTTTGGAAAAAACGAGATTTGCTCGAAACATAAACAGCTGAGACCAAAACTTGATGGAGATCGAAAATCTGTAATCTTGAAAACGAGACGAGACGAGAACGAGCACCTCGTTCGAGTAAAGTTTCGTCTCATTATGCCAAGTACTATGTTTACAGTTTTAATGTCTTCTGACAATATTTTTAAAAAATTTAGAAATTCTCGTTATGCATTTCTACTTTCTCGTAGAGGAAGCAATAATTATTTTAATAAAATTGTAAATCTTGATTTTTTCAAAATTATAAATTATCAAAATTTTCTTAATTTTCAATAAAATTATATAAAATTATAGATCAATCGATTTCTTTCGAGTCAAGGAATTTATTTTTTGAAATCCTTGTGTCTGATTTGAGATACTATTAGTAAAAATAAACCCGCCGAATTTTATGTATTTATCTGCAATCCTTTTGAAGTTATCGTGCTAACAAAAGAATGTGACATCCACAGCCATACAAACACACACACACACACAGACACATCCGGAAAATTGTTCAGAACATTGTAATTAACATTTATCAACTGAGAAAAGCTTAATTAAATGAATGTAAAATTTCTCAAAAACGCAACCATTATAAAGTTTCCTCTATGAGGAAACAAAATTGAATGTTTTTCAACTGATGCTGTTTTTCGACAGTTTTTATCAGACTTTACACTCTACTCTATAGAATATAAATCACCACTTTTCCCAGTTTCAAATATCCATAATTTCGACAGACTTTCAGTTTCAACAGTTTTCTCCATAATTGAAAAGTTGCGAAATTCTAGCTTTGCCTGCATTACCAATTTAACGGACCAGCACCTGCAATAGCTATTATAACATAATTATATAGAGCGCTGCATGGACCACTCTACAAATTTATAAACACTATAGGATCGAGTGCGCTCAACTCGGAGGTGGTTGAACGTAGTGTAGTGTCGGAATTACTCGTTCGGGGGAGTCCGCGGCATAGGGGTGGCGCGTGTGATCAGAAGGGCCAGTACGCCTCTGGCTTTCGCGCAAGTCGTTTGCTTTTGTTTAGTCTAACGTTAAAAACATCATTCACCGGTCTGATGCACATGTGAATTCATAATTCTATATAAATTAAATTAATAATCGCCGGTCATTTATTCAAAATGTCCCTACCATCAAGACACAATAGACGCAAAAACCGAGAGTGTAAATTTAATTTATAAAATGAAGTGTCGTGCTTTGTGAATAGTCTTTCAAAGTTTTAGAAGAATTTTCTAAGGTGAGGCTGCAGAAGTCACAAGCAAAAACAATGTAGATTTTTTTCATATTAAACAATTTATGATAATAGCGTTTACAATTAAGAGATAAAAATTCTTTAGACTGAAGAGTATTTCCCATTAGGGGAAAATTGATACCCTGACCGTACGTTATGTGACATTTATGAATCGTAAATAACATTGCAGATTTTATGGAGTCATTACAGCAATATATATGGATATTGTACAACTGTGTAATGGCCATGTATACTAACGATGCACTATTTGTTTGCCACTCATGTTCTATTCATTGTGTTTCATGAATGTTAGATGTTGCTTCTTGGAGTACATTTTTAATAATGTGCAGGGCTGATTTTCATCTATTTAATTTTGAGAAATTTTTTAGAAACTATTTTTGAGAAAATTTACTTAAGAAGAGATCAATATGCTGCAAAAATTGTATGTATCTTATCGATTTCTGCGTTGAAATTTTCTGGTGTTCACAATTCAAGGAAAGTACAATAATTTGCAAGAGACTTTACATTCAGTTACCCAGCTTTTCGACGGAAGGAAGCTGTACTCGGAGCTACATTTGAAAGCATGTCCATTGCCCGTCATCGTTGGGTGGTTTAATGCACAATGGAAGTTGGAAACGTGATACAGATTGATGGCTAAAATAATTCATTACCTGTCCAAATTCTGGCTATCTATGCTTTTTGATAGTTTGGCTTAAAATAAAGTTTCAAACCAAGCATCCTGAGATTTTTATAGTATTTATCCAAATTTATATTTTAAAAAACAGAACAAATTAGATTCCTTATACCTTCATTCATCATTCATTTAATCCAAATCCTCCCCTGGAAAGTGACTCTGAATTTTGATTCACCATCAGAGAATACGGAAGCTTATTTTCTGTAACAAGTCACGTGTAGGAGGGTGTGACGTATTTTCTTTCTCGTGAAAAAATGATGGCGCAAATTCGAGAGTCAAATCAATTCTATAAGGAATTCTGCAGGGAACTTTTCCTCCTTTTCTTTTCCTGAATTATTTTGTTCACCTCGATGATCGTGGATAAGAGTATTTTAGTTCCGGTACGACCACGACGGTGGCTAGAAGCATTTCGGATGTCTATAGAACGAGAAGCTTGCCGGGATTTTCATCCTTTTCTCGGCCGAAGCCCGTTTCCGCTCTTTTCTTCGTCTCAAGTTCCGGGTAATTAAAAGTTCGGCTCGGCCACGATTCACGCTCGGAAGAGCTAATGCCGCCCACTTGCCGAAGCGCCCATTTCTGTTGCTTGCTTGTTTTATTTTTCCTTCTCTCCTACAGTAGTAAACTTTATTTACAATCGTCGACCCACCCTCTCCTCTGGAGAATTCGTAATAATCCTCAATCCGATAACGAGCGCGGTTTTGAAAATAATTTGGAGGATAGTAGAGTTTTGCGGTAGTCCAGATTAAAAGGACCTTCATTTTTCAGATTCTCATTTTAATATCTCACTTATTAATTCATCACACCAATCGAATTTCTCTACCTGCTTTCATAAAATTCACCTGTTTAGAAGATGATAATTAAAAAGTTATTAAAGTTTAATCATGTAGGTAATTTCAGAGAAATAGTTCATAGTATCTTTTAATTTTAGTATAATAATTAATTAGTTAAGATTTAATCTAAATAAGTAATTATATTCAGTGATGTAGCAAGATTATATTATAGGTGGTAAGTGTATTATATGTCAGATATACAAGCTCATAATTACTATGGAATGGATAATGTCTAGCAAAGTGTAGTGAATGTAACGGATTAAATTTCAAAGTGAAAACAAAGATATCGAACGGAATTAAAAATTAAAAACGACATTTTTTATTCAGCAACTGGTGGGTCTGCAGTTTGCTATATAAATTGAAAAGTTTACTCTACTGAAGAAAAAGAAACGTAAAAATGAAAACAACAGGAAAATAAAAATAAAGTTTAAATTTCTGAAATACAGTTTCTTGAAATTAGTTTTCTATGTTTCAGTTACTAAAGCAGTAAGTAGCTTAGGTAGAGAATAAAGAAGAAACTTCTTATTGATACAATTTGTAACTTTATTGTCTTGCTAATAAGTTTCTGCTTCGGTAAATATTAATAAACTTTATTTATATTTATATTATAACTTCCATTTTTTTTAGTATAAATGAAATGATGTAAATTAAATTCAACATAAAGTAGGTAAATGATTCGATATAAACTTTTTTTTCTGGCACGTAATACTTGAATAGAAAAAGAGAGAAATTGTTGAGATGTTTTGATATGCTAGACTGAGCACATTGTTTATGCTTCATCGCTACCAGATAGGGAAATTTGTTTTGAGAGATTGACCAGAAAAAATTAATCGTAGAAATAAAGTTCGCTTCAGACTGAATGGGAATAAGTAATTCAATTTTTCAATATTTTAAATATATATTTTCCTGTCACTTTAGAATCAATAGTAATTTGTCTTTCTCTCTCTCTCTCCCTCTCTCTCTTTTGTTTTGTCGTCATCTGTAGAATTTTTTTATACCTCGTCACACTCGGCTCTTGCAGCGCGTGTCAGCGGCCGTAATTCGTGTGAAATTCGTGCAAGTGGCGTATCCGTTTCGAAAGCGATAAGAACAGCGGCAAACGAGTGAAATATATGTGAAAAGGGTGGTCGCTCCAGGGGTGGAGAAGAGAGGAGAAACGGATAGGATTGGCGAACTGAGTGGTGTGGCCGCTCGAATCCAGGGAGTGGGTTTCGGGTGGTGGAAAAAGCGCGTAATTCTTCGGTAGAACGGCGCACAGACCGTTAATGGATTTCTAGTTATGTGGAAAAACCATTAAAACGTTTGCTCGCTCTCGAAGAAATTAATTCCGATTGCCGTTATCGCGAGAACTTGCAAAAAGAAGGGAATGGATCGAGATTAAGACCGGGATATAATACCGGAAGCAAATGGGAATTCGTACTCCCTGAAAATCACTGTGGAAAAACTACTCCGAAGTATGAATCTGTAAAAACCTCTCTGCCTGAAATGATATTCAAAATTCTCGGCCTTTTTCTGAATAATAGAGAATTATTTGCATGTCATTTTTTAAAATCTTTTATTTTATATAGTTTAAGATTTTTATTCATTAGTTTCTTCTGTTCGTACTTTAGTACAGAAATTGGGTTAATTCCATCTTTAGTACGAAAGTATTAAAGTAAAGTACAAAAAGGAGACCATAGTTGAATCAAATAGTCAATTTTTTGGTTAATTGTATTGAAATTAACATCATGAATCAATTGAATAAATGTTGAACTTTAAAAAGAAGCTAAAGAAATTTCTTTCTTTAATTTATCTAATCAAATAAATTGTGATAAGTTCTGTATGGAAAAATTAGTAGGTACTAATAAAAATGAACTTTAAAGAAGATGCGGGCATTTGGAATGCAGAAGCTCTATAAATTCACAACTGCAAATATATCGCTATTCTGAATCTGTTGAGTAACACTGAAAAGTTACACATTTTACTACGAGTATTAAAGGAACAAAGAAAATAAAGGCGAGAGGTTTAAATTTTATCTTAAAGAAAAATCTATGTGTTACGAAAGTCATCAAACATGTTCTATAGTTGTTTCGTGCACTTTTCAACTTTAAATGTGAAAGATGGAGGAACATTGATGGCGCACTTTTCGCCGGATGACGCTGGCAACAGCCCTTAAGGAACTTGAAAGGCATCTTACAAAGATCGGTTCGCTTTTCCTTTATTCTTGCCTCCTTGTCCTCCTCCTCTTCCACAAATTCTTCGGAACACTTTACACGCACTCTTTCCTTCCAGCCTTACAAGTCTCCTCCTTCCTCCTGCTTTTTCGCTCGTTAATGTGAAACTACCTTTTAATGGGTATTTAAAAAAAAGAAGTGAGAGAAAGAGAGTATGGCAGTCACGTAAACTACTTTTACGAGGGGCAACCACTTCGTTTTAATAGTCGATACACTCTGTGTGATCGAACATCGACTATTTTAATCGAACCGCTTTTTTTCCTGTTTTGGAACGAAACCAATTTTCTAGATACATTCAGTACTTGGTACAGTACAGTATAGTATATTTTCTGCCGCAACCAGTACAAAAATGGCGTGGCGACACTCAGCCCGGTAAACAATCGGACACGTTCTGTTCTTTATACATTTGAATGAATCGCTGGCGGTTGAATCTATCGAACGTTGGTATGCAATTGATTTTCGTTAGCTGGCACAAGCTCAAGTTCGTGCTTCCCTCTAAACACAAATGAAACATATTATCGGTGTCACAGTTATTATCGGGTATTTGCCGTGTCTCGTATAATCTAAACTGCAAAGGAGATCTCGTAATTTAAATATCGAAAATCGTTTCGTTAATAAAATAGAGTTCAAAGATTTTAATGTTGTTATTAAGTAATTTTTAGAAAGTTCTTGAAAATTTTTCAGGGAGAAATTGTCAATAAGTGAGACTGATGATGATATGAATAAATTCATCTCTCTTTGATTTAGAATTTGCTTGGATAATAATACACACTGTATTTTCCAACTTTGCCAGGTTGCTTTGACAGCTGTAAATAATTGTTGTTTTGCAAGTTTCCTCGTATTGCCGTAATGCGGCGACCTTGCCGGTAGTACCGCTTCCTTGCAAATAGGAATTGCAGATTTACCGGTCGAGCAGCGATAGCACCGTTTCCGACGATGAAAGCGAATAATTTGGCTTCGATAAGCGAGTTATCCGGACGAGTTATTGAGTTTGACTTTATCGAATCTCCTGAGGCTTGTAGTCTGGCACGTGCCGTTTAGCTTAATTCGCAATGAATTTCTGCGATTCTCAGTCAGATTCTACTATAATGCTCTTGTACTGAATTTCCCAATAGAACAGAACGTCAAAGAATATACCAGAATCTAGAGTACAGTTTGCGAGCTTTGTAAAAAAAGTAATAATTTATTAATGAAGTAAGTTTTCTTGAAGAAAAAATCTCAAGACTTTGAATTTTCAGTTCAGATTTGATTAAACTTTGTTTCTGAACTCATCAACAAGAGTTTATTCAATATAAAGCTTACAACACCTAAGGGGAAAATGTAGTAGACAACTTTAGTTTCCGTTGTGTTTTTGCAGTTATGATTTTGCACTTTTGTCGATGCAAAAATTATAATTTAAAACGATTTTCAGAAACTTTGGTAAAATCAAAACAAAAATTTTTCATTCACTGTACCTTCCTTAATCCAAAGATGCTGCGAGGATACGAGTCGTGAAGATTCAATCATTTTCAAGGACGAAAAACAATGTGCAAAGAAGCTCCGATAGTATCCGGGTTGAAACGTATGTGACGGGCACGTGACGAGAATTTGAAAACCCGGAATGTCAGTGGACCTGTGGAGTTCTCGGATCCTACAGAATTCCCGGTGATTCCGTTTGTATTTCCTCTTCATGAGGAAGTTAATCAAAATTCGTCAACGGGAATGAATAGTGAAAGACTCAAACAAAATCTGATGGGGAGAGACGTTGCAAAGCAATTTACTCCTAGTTCGATGGTGACAGTGAATTCACCCTTTTCGAAAGCTTTCTGTGAGTGACTTTCTTCATACATTAAAAGAAAATGACTTCGTGAAGTTAAATATAGAGCGAAAAGAAAAATGTGTTGCTCGGGAGGCACTGGAGGCACGAGGATGACTCGATGTGGGCTTTTTTGTGGTCTTGCGGCTCTTGCGGCCTTAACTACAGCTCTTTTGGGCCCTGCCTGGCTTCATACGGAAGAACGACTTTCACTGCCTCATCTGCCAAGGCATCTGGCGAATCTCGTTAGTGTCAAGTTCAAACTTGGGCTTTTTAAAGCCTGTCCGAAGATTGTCAAGCCTGCCAACCTCACAGTTCGTAAGTACTTTTTTCTAATTACAAATTATACAGGATGTTGAGAAAAAATAGATGTTTTATGTCTGAGTAGATTAATATTTAATAAGTTACCATAAAAGT
>JBAGKK010231489.1:0-21624 GCA_037177015.1 Euceroptres primus | reverse complement strand
ATTCTTCCGAATTCTTCTTAATTCTTGGCAATGCGTTTCACTCAATTCTTCTTAATTCTTTTCAATACATTTTTTTTGCTCGGGGTAATTTTCTTTCTATATTTATGAGCTAGAATAGTATTTTTAATTTCCTTTCATAAATAAATTGTAGTTATTATCATTCTATAATTCACAAATGTCTAAAAATATAATTTTCGTAGAATAATACAGTTAGAATCCAAAATCTGAACCTAACCTATAAGTTACTTTACATGAATTCGATTTTTGAATTCTAACTTGTTTTTGAGATAAATAATTCACCTATAGAGTAAAAAAATTTGATCAAAGTGAAACCCAAGATGAATGAAGCCAATTTTTAAACTGTATTTAATCACTAAAGTGGAAAACAACGGGATTATACTGTCAAATTATCATGTCATTTTAAAGCAAACGTATTTGAAAATTCAGTTACGTGAATAACTTTAACTTCCAATACATGTAACTGAAAATTCAGTCAAATTTTTCTAACAGTGTGATGCGTTTCAGTTTTTATTTTGGATAACAAAATTACTCTTGAAAAAATTGCTATAGGTACGTAAAACATAATGAAACAAAAAGGAATCAGAAAGTATTTTGATTCGATAACCTTGAACTTGTAAAAGCACGTGAAGGTGATAAGTTTGGGATGCTTACCGGTGACATCCTGCAATTTTTTGTTGCACGTGAATACAATCAAAGATATTATCTTTGATACAATTATTCAGAACTGGAACAAAACTTATAATTAATAGTAGATTCAATATAAACTAGGATCAACTTGGATATTTATTGTATATGGCCTTGAAGGCACTTTCTTCCTTATCCTAGCAGACGTATACAATGAGTAAACGGAATCAATGAAAATAATACGTTACTAACGTACACTATGAATTTAAAGGCAGTGTTGCCACATTCACTTCACGTGGTTCGATTTTCCCCTTTTAGTTACATATAGTAACTTTAGTTATTTTATTTCTTCAAGTTTAATTTTTGTTTCTCTATAGTTGGCATTTCTGGAAAAAATCACAAAAATATCATAAACTGATGGTAGTCAACAAATTTTGTTGACAAAAGAAAAAAGAAGTCTTTTTATCAACAGGTTGTCAATCTATAGGGGCCCACAATTGTTAAAATTATTTTTTTTTATAAATTGTGCAACACACGAAGAAAAGTCAAGAGAGCAAAATTATTTCTCTCTAAAATTTCTATAAAATTGCTTCTTTCTGTTTCTTGATATTACAATTATTATATTTATTATTTTTTTATTCTAGTTGTAATTATAATTTGCATAATATTTTAACCAGAGATAAAATTTTCGGTTGATAACTATCTCGTAAGAAATTATTTTCTTCAAACCTCCGGATGTAAAAAATATTCTCAAATTGGACTTATATCGTGAATCATGAAACACAAAAAAGGGAAGAAGGATGACCCTGAAGTTTCCTATATTTATGGATTCGGAACTTTCTGCAATTGTTGTAAATAAACTAAGGGTCCGATCGAAAAACAAAAAACACCCTCGGATTCGTCTCCAAAATATCTAGGTACTCCTTTTTTGTTTTTAAAACTATTTTTTAAACAATTACATTACTTTTAAACATTCTGCAATTGTTATAAACAAACTAGTCGCCCGATCGAAAAACCAAAAACACCGTTGGATTCTTCACTAAAATATCTAGATACGCCTTTTTTAGAACAATTTTTTAAACAATGACATTATTTTTAAACATTCTGCAATTATTATAAATAAACTATGCGTCCAATCAAAAAAGGGAAAACACCTTTGGATTCGCTTTAAAAATATCTAAGAGAACTTTTTTTTAAACAATGTTGTTAACAATTTTTGTACGTCTTTCAACATAGGCGTACATTGTTTGACTCCATATTATTTGGATTCGGAACTTTCTGTAATTGTTATAAACAAACTAAGCGTCCGATCGAAAAAACAAAAACACCCTCGGATTCGTCTCCGAAATATCTAGGTGCACTTTTTTTTTCTTATAACCATTTTTTAAACAATTACATTATTTTTAAACATTGTTTAAAAAATTGTTTAAAAAAAGGCGCATCTAGATATTTTGGAGAAGAATTCAACGGTGTTTTTGGTTTTTCAATGGACGATTAGTTTCTTTACAACATTTGCAGAATGTTTAAAAATAATGTGATTGTTTAAAAAATGGTTTTAAAAAAACAAAAAAGGCGCACCTAGATATTTCAGAGACGAATCCGAGGGTGTTTTTGGATTTTTGATCGCACGCTTAGTTTGTTTATAACAATTGCAGAAAATTCCAAATCTATATATGGAGTCAAACCAATGTACGTCTATGTTGAATGACGTACAAAAATTGTGAACAACATTGTTTTAAAAAAAAGCGTTCTATTAGATATTTTTAAAGCGAATCCAAAGGTATCTTCCATTTTTTGATTGGGTGCATAGTTTATTTATAACAGTTGCAGAAATAATTAAAAAAGGCGCATCTAGATATTTCGGAGACGAATCTGAGGGTGTTTTTGGTTTTTCGATTGAACGCTTAGTTTGTTTATAACAATTGCAGAAAGTTCCGAATCAATATGGAGCCAAACCAATATACGCCTATGTTGAATGACGTACAATAATTATTAACAACATTTAAAAAAAAAAAAGTTCTCTTAGATACATGAAGTCACTTGAATTAACTTGAAATCTCCTGAAGTCAGTGAAATCTTCTAAAGTCATTGAAATATTCTGAAGTATCTTGATGTCAGAAGTAGATCGGTCGATCAGTCGAGTTGTCAACCCCTCGACAACTATTTGCTTTCGTACCATACTTGTAATCAGAATATGCACATTGAGAGTTGTTCATGGATCGAGGACTTTAGTGGACGCGTTTTCTGGGTTACATGTATCAAGGTACGGTGCGTTTATGTGATGAGTGCGGGTCTTTTGTCAAAAACCACGTCTAGTCCCGAATCTGCAGTCCAGGTGAAGACTATAATCATCAGTGCACTCGTTTTTACTGAACTGAAAGGAACGTTCTCTTATCAACAGCTTGCAAATTTTAAATTAAATCCTAAATTTAATTAATATCCAGTTTTTCATAAAATAGGTATTAAAATTGGTATGCAAAGACTAAGATTGATATTTAGAAAGTAAAATATTTTATACATATTATTGTAATGCCTTTTTTTTATAAATTTTGTTGTATTGAATTTCTAAACTTGATTGTATTCGTAGGAAAGGAAAAGCAGGTTCAGAAAGTTTAATAGAAAATCTGATTTTATTACAAATTTACAAACCTAATTTCAGTTGTATTACAGTTTATTACAAACTTACAAACTTAATTTCAGTTGTATTAACAACTTTGTATTAAGAAACTTAATTTTCAGTTCACATTTTTCAATTTCCACATGAAAATAGTTTGTATGTCAATGTACAAAAAATATCTTTGTCTCGTTTCTATATCACTTTTTCCTTCTTGCTTTACGATGAGTGACAATTGGGTTTAAAAGAATAAAAATTGCTTAAAGTCTACTCAGAGATAAATTAGTCGTTGTCGAGATATTTACAATATTTTTTCGGAAAATGATTTCCTTTAAGTTAAAAATCAATTCTCACCAAGTTCAATTAACAAATTTGCTTTGCATTTACTCAAAATCCACATATTTTATGAGTAAATTTTGTCTTACATCTAAATCTACAATATTAAAAAAATTTTTGTCCTTGAATGTATTTAAAGCCTCATTCCTGTTGGAAAAATCCACCATCAGCATAGACCAGCGTTTCCTCTGTCTCGTGACTCAGGTAGAATTGTACCTGAAAAATCATAAATTTATATAGGTAGTTCCAAAAACAGAACAAAAATATTTGTTCTTTTTCAAATTAAATTGTTTCAAATTAAAATTCAAATCAAATCAAATTAGAAACATGTTTTTTTATAAATTAATTAATAATATCTTTTTTCCTATTCATTAATTACCCCAGTCGCTGTTTCGAAACTGCCACTCAAATTTGATAACTTTGGGTCCTTTTCCCTAACAAGGTGAGTCGTTTTATTTTTTAGCCGCATCAAATGTTGAATTCCTTCTTTTATAACAACTTCCTTATTTTGCATTTTCCAGAGATAATCCATTTTTTTATTTCCTTGATGTTGTATAGTAAAATCCATCGTAAATTCCCATAGTGGCTTGTTGAAAACGTTTTGGATAAGTGCCTTTTCCATATAGCGTTTCATGCTTGGTAGGAAAGCATATTGTTTCACTTCGTTCATGAAAATCTTCATTTGATGCTTATTAGCTTCTTTGCTGTAGTCTTCAAATTTATCATTGGAACTTGGAAGTTCAAAACTTGGGGGAACTGTCAAGACAAAATGAGGACTCCCTTTTTGAAAACAATATTTGAATAAAGGATATTTCTTTCCTTGGACCATTTCTTCCACCAATTCCCAGAGCTTCTTATCACATTTGTTAGCGTGAAATACTTTTAGTATTTCCTTAGTTGTTATCTGGTGACATGTTATAGAATTGATATTATTCCTCAAGGCGAAGCTTATGCACAATAAGTATAACATTTGTTTCGTCTGCTTTCGAATTCGTTTGTTTTGATAACCCGAAGACTTATAAATTCGATTGTGGTCCTGAAAGAGTCTCAACGTGTTTGTTATGATGCTGATTGCATCGACGTATCTCCGCATCATTATATACGAAAAACTGGCGTGATATGCTGTCGAAAATTGACAACCTGACAGGCGAGAGAAGACCACTTTGTTCATAATCGTTGGAAATATGTGTCTCTTATCCAAAATTTTAATAGCCTCATGATAATCTGCGAGCAAGGTATGAATACGAAGCAGACAATAAATGGCAAAGTGTCCAACTTTTTTGAAAAACAAGCTGCTCAGGAAAAAAGTTTTGGTCTCAATTTGTTCTGTTGCTTTGTCCATTAAGTTATGGAGGGTCTTTATTACGTCTAATGGGTTCCATAGTTTGTCATTGAAACCTAAAGTTTGGATTTCATACATTGTTTTGTTCTTGAGATTTTCTCGGTAGTGGCAGAAGGATTCGAATTGATTCACAAATTCGTCCATGAGTTCCCAAATCCACTGGTCTGGAAGCTTTAATTTTAGGAATTCGTCTCCTATCAGAATATGGTAGAATAATAGTTGATAGTTTTCAAAGGATTTGATCCGCTGGTCCAAAGTTGGTTCGGTTATTGTTGAAGAGTGGATTTGACGATAGTACAACTGAGTATAGAGTATTCGAAATAGGGCATCATTGTCAATAATGTCTTCAATTGCACTTGGTTCAGGGAGATTTTGGTCCTCCGAAATGTAAGGGTAGAGAGTTTGCATGGTCAAAACTGTTCCATTGTTGATTGCTTTTCGAAGTCGTAGGAGGCGTAGACGAAAATCGTTTGGAACTACATGAGTTCCTATTTCGTTTAGCTGAAAGAAAAAAGAAAAGAAAAATGGCTTTAGGAAGACATTTAAAAAAATTGAAATTGGTTAATAATGTTAATAAGAATCTTCTTTTCCAAGTTTGAACTTGAACATTCAAAAAAATTTCATAAGGACAGATCTAATCATGACGAATTTTTTGTAAATATAGTTTTTGGTAACAGAAAATATAATATGAAATTAGAAATTAAAAGTAAATTTTTTTGTTAAATAAGTAGGAATTTAAAAAAAAATTGCGAGGAACAACGCTTTTTGAATTTGTGTTCGTGCAAATTCTAAGAAATGGCACAAACTTATTGTTAATAACATTAATACGAAGTTTGATTAGGGACCGTTAAAGTATTACGTAACGCTTTTGGTATATTCCTGTCTCTCTCAGCTGCACGGAAATCATATTTCCATCCTTCTTACAATCGCGTTACGTAATACTTGATTCATTTATCTCTTTTGCAAATTGCAAAGACATATTCTGAGGTATATTTTGGATATAGATATATTTTGGATATATTTTGTATATTTAATTGTCAATCACTCTAAAAAAGAAATTAATTTTAATACGGTACTTACCAAGTCGAAACCTCTGTCATAGGACATCTTGGGAGCACTTGTTTTTTCGACTCACTCAAATTTTTATGTCTTCAGGAATTGAAAATTCCAAATTAAACTACAAAGTTGGTTTATTATATATACTTTTCATTCAATCAATTATTGCTCTCTCCCCGAGTCAGTAGTCTTCGAAGGACAAGTACGGTGTAAACAAGCAGTTCCGAATAAATACACTGTTGCCAACTTGTTACTTCTGTTGATTAACACTATTATGTAGTGGTAGAAGATTGGAATCAAAATAAAATTTCTAATTATTTGACTCGAAACTTACATTATATTTCAAAAACAATTTCATTTTAAATATTCATTTTAAATATTAAAGATAAAAGATACTTCATTTTTTTATCTGGTTTAATTATTTTGAAATTTTTTTATTTATTTCAATTAATTCACATTTCAATTGAGTTTTAATCAAGGTTTTTTCTCTCCAAAACGAAACATTTGCTTTTAAACAATGTTTCAATTAAATTATAATTTTCCTTGATTTAAAAAATACATTGTTAATTTATGAACTATAATAAAGAACTGTATTTGAAACAGATTTAATTTCAGATCTTTTAAAACCACTTTCTATGCAAATAAATCCTGTGTAAAATTTCATAAATCCGCTTTGATTGATTTGTTATCAACTTAATACGGATATTGCATTTGTATTAAATTGCCTATATTTTTACATTACACGAGTTCCATTAATTCCAGTTTCAAAGAAAAAATAAAAATCCCCTTAAACTAAATTAAATTTTAATTTGAAAAAAATTAATTTTGAAATGTTTATTTAGCGTTTAATGGTTGTTCGAGAATAAAAGTAATTGAATATGGGAAAGTGACCTAATTACTTTAAAGTAAATGGAGTATTAGCGTACAATATATTTTATTGCACGAATAATTAGAATTAAAAAAAGAACACTTTTTAAATTAGTATCTGAAAGATAAATTCTAATAATTTAATTATCCAAAAGAAACAAATATTTTTCCTTTTTTTTATATAAAAAAAACGTAATATAGAAATTTTACCAAACTCAAAAAGAACCAATCATTGTTAAAAATTATATTACACAGATTAATTGATAATTAATCTTAAGTGTTTCAGTGTATGGAGAAGTGGGGGAAGTGAAAATTATTTATAAAATCATTAAAAGCTAATAATAATCTTTGGTATCGAGGATCTTTTAATTTAATTCCTTTGCAATGTCAGCGCAAGCTGTTCTTAGTTTCGGGATTGGATATGTCAGACATGCTGTAGGTTTAATGAATGGCTTTTGCGTCCTTTTGTCGTGCCACATAATTCACGTGCTCTCATGGCAGTACACATACGTTGCAGAAATTGAAAATCGTACCGCAATCGACAAACTTGCAATTTTTATACCAAGCATGTAGAATTCTTAAACCAGGGAAATTGATTTTCTAATCGAAAACAATTAATTTGATCTTACACTGAGAAAAGTCTTGAATCCGAAAAAAATACTTTTTTGATTCAAAGAAGTATTTTCAATCGTTAAGATGGAATAAAAAAAATTACTACGCAGTTTGTGAAATATAAATTGGGTGTTATTGTTTCAATAAAATTGGTGATTTCTTCAAGAAATGAAGGCCATTGATATAAAGCAACGTGAGTTCATATCAAAAAAATATTTATTTCATTCAAGGAAATATACTGAAGTTTCTCTTCTGAGAAGCACTCAGTAAATTCTAATAAATATTTCTTTTAACTAAAGAAATATCAATTGATAAAAGGAAATTTATTTAAATTTCAAATAAATTTTTCATAGGCTCAAAGAAATATTTCCTCTTGTCAAAATTCTGATTAGATGAAGCAGGAATATTCTGAAAATTGTACTGTCTAATATAATAAAATTATCTAACGGCATGTTTTTTGTTTTCAGATAAAATAATAATTAGTGATAGTGTATTTTGCTAAGGTTTATACAATTTTACGACCTTCGTCGATCATGTCGGCAGAGAACGAAGAGAAATGGCAGAAGGATTGGATTGTCCTGACGGACTTACAAGTTGACCATCCTGAAAGCTCAAAACGACGAAACATGGTTGCTGTTCTCCGTCGACTCGATGAACTACTTTACGAACGAGGTAAGTCCACTTTCCAACTTCGAAAAAGTTAAGCAACTTAAAATAAAAGACAAAATCCGAAGGACGAGTATTTATTAAAATATTCGCCGCAAAATAAATTTAATATCATTTACTTTGAAGTAAACTTAAATCACGAGTGAAAGAAATAATATGCAATTAATAAATAAAAATTAAATTCAATTCAATTTAATTGGTGCGTAATGAAAAATAAAGTTGGTATTAAAAATGAGTCCAATGCACTAATTTGTAGAAACAAATAACTATTTAATCGATCGATAAAAAATCATCTTTATTGATGCTACAAATTTCTAGAGAAAAATGTTTTGTTTACAAGATGAATAATTGAAAGCTTTTTTATTAAGATATTTCTTTGGACTTAACGAAACTAGATTTTGAGAAATCAAATTTCATTTGAAAATTTTTGTAACTGCAAAAAAAAATTGAAAAATTTAACCGCCCTCTAAAAAAAATGGCTAGGTATTCAGCCATAATTAACATGTAGATATTTTAAGATAGAGTCGTTATTTTGTATGTTAAATCGTAATATTTAATTAAAATATTAACCCAGAAGGTCTTCAATATTAATAGATGGGATGAATATTAATATTATACTAGATGCTTAAATTTAATGTCTAAAATTTTAGTGCTTTTCATATACATGTTACTGCTTCACATATATAGATGACAGTCCCTCTGTTTGCATGTGAAATATATTTCTCTCCGAGCAGTGAAAATTTTTCAAATTATTATTTTAACGATATAATAACGATTGAGATCAATCAAATTATTTTTTAATTGTTCAGTAATATTGATTCGCTTCAATTTTGTAATAAAATTTTTATTCTGAATAACAAATTGTGAATTTTTTTTTTAAAAACGAATTTTTTGCTTCCCAAAAATGCTACTGGCTTCCCATTGCAGAATATCTTTTTTCGGTACGGAAAAAAGTTGCTTTTGACAAGAAAAATTATTAGTCAAATTTTTAACCCTCTAAGCTTGCCGGAACTCACCTTTTTTTCATACTTTTAAAAAATTTCTTAAAATTAAACACCTTTTGCAGCCCTACACTAAACAATTTTGTTATTGGAAAGAAAATTGGGAACAACTAAACAAATTTTCATTTTCCTCGAGTTTCTGGAACCCTAATATTTTTCGCACAAAATAATTTTTCAATGGAAAATAGTCTTATTTAATTGGAAAAATCATCCCGATAGCAAATACCTAAGGGGAATAGAAAAGAAGTAGTTTCCTAAGAATGGAACTATTTTTCGTTGATAAATGTTTGGTCTCGGAATCTTAGAATTTTGAAGGAATTTTTAACTTATTTAGGGTATAAAGAGAATTTTGAAACGTTTCAAACTGCAGTTGCCTGTTTTTGAATATAATAAGTACATTTTCTTCTTTATAAACTATAAGCAATTTAATTATATAATTACACTCTGATAATGCGTCTTATGACATAAATTGATATATTATTGTTATAGCATAACCATAGTCGTAAATTTGGAGTCTTTTAGTATTGGTACATACCAAGTGGTCGTAATAAATTGAATGCTTCGGTATATCCGCGGTTCAAGTACGATGCAATAACATGTCAATTTCAAGTTTAAAGCTGATTAATGATGCCACCCGCATTGTGCAAGGCTATTAACGAAATGTTGGGCATGAAACCGCTTGCAAAGGGCTCTTTTGATAGTCGATATGCCCATTATGATTTGAGGACATTTCTCCTGTTCGACATGCGATGATGTTACCATGAGTCAGCGAAAACTAACAGAAGCCAGAATTCATGCTTCGCATTTCATACTCACAGTAAAAACGAAAGAGAAATGTCAGGTGTAAAAATCTAAAAATTGCCTGCAACAAAAATTAGCTTCTGAGGAGCAGATTTTATCCAAATTTTGGAATAATTTTCTTTTGTTTTACCATGACAACGCATGTATTTTGAAAGCCGTGTAAAGTTTTCTGAACGAAAAGTTGTTTTATCTGTAACAAATTTCACCCTTAGTTTTTTCTGTGCTTCCCCAGAGACTTTTCTCCCTCGATCGAATAATGAACTAGAACCTAAAAACTTCGAACGCGATCCTGAGGGATGATAGGTTTTTGATCACAATAGTGAGGAAACAGCTTTGTAAAATCAAAGCTGTTAATAAAATACATACATTCTGGAAATAGTAATATTCTGGAAAGAACTTATCATTTTGTGAGGTAGAAAAATAATTAAATTTTATCAAATTAGATTATAAAATTTTTCCAATGTCTATTCTCAAATAATTTAAGCTTAGATTTTTCGAAAGAATTTCAAATATTAGTAGGGATTATCATTATTGTCACTATTCCATTTCCTTCGAATTATTTTATGTTTAATTAATTATTCATTAAGACAATTTTTCCTTATGAGAATTTTCCTGTGTAGAATTTGAATTTAAACCAAAATGCTTAAAGATTAAAGAACCGCCATTGGTATCAGAAATTTTCTCTTATAAAATTTATATATAATTGTCTGCTTTGAATTTGAACGAATAGTAGGAAATCGATCTTTTTGATTCACTCGGAAAGAATTATTCTTTACGAGCAAGGGGGAAGTTTTGTACATGCTTGGGGAAAAATAAAAAATTTTACCTTACAAATACTCTAAGCTTTTTTGCTAGAGTTAGAGCTGGTGAAATAGAGAAGGTCAAATAAGTGTACTCCAGAAAATTGAACTATCGCCGATTCCGCTTTGCACTAGATTCGTGAAGTCCTGAGAGCTCTGTTTACCCTTAAATCTGCATAAACGTAAATTTGAAATTTGAAAGTTTTTGCTTTTAATGTGAAGCCAACAAAATTTTTAAGAACATTAAAGAAAATAAAATATTATTTGCGTCTATACAAATTCTTTTCCAAAATTGTACTACAGAATACTTGTAAGCTAAGAGATGTAGAAGATTCTGATAAATAAAATAAATTTAAGTTAAAATTCGATGAAAATTAATTGATTTTTTTTGTAATTTAGATATAAAATTTGAAGCTTTTTTATGTATTAGAATTAAATCTTGAAAATTTTCCATAAGCTTTTACTTCCTATATTAAGTTACTTCGATTTAAAGAAAATCTCGGATGAGATTTTGTCACGACTTAAGGCTTGTGTATCTTGAAAGTTATAGATATACATATAAACGATTCCTGTCACCGAAGGTCGTCGTAAGTTTATTTTTGGTTGGTCGATAAATTGTTTCGCAGAATTTTGAGTAAGCTTGTGCGTAGTTTTACAAAAAGAAGTAAGAAAGAGTAAAGGGAAATCGATATTAAAAATTTGTGTATAAAAAAGTGTGTTTTGTTGAAATTTAAATTTTGCATGAAAGGACCCTTTTAAGAGGCACCTTGAGTCAAGTTGGTAATAGTTTTCCGACGTTAACGTGTTGGCCATCACCAAATGATAAATTTTCATGAATTCTCCATATTCATACTACTTTAGACCTAAAATCGAAGCCTTCGTCGATTATTCCTTCCTGAAGTGTTGCAAAGAATTTTAATTTTATTCAAATGTAAAGAATCTCATTTAGATGTTTATATATGTGAATATATGTGCAATTAGCTCGTCAATTAGGCATTTTTTAAAAATCTATATTTATTCAATTTATTAAAATTTGAGTACTATTTTGCTTTTATATTCATAGAAATGTTACACCTTTTTTCTTTTTCTCTTAAATATACAGATTGCACAATCAGACAAAATTCTGTATTATGTAGATTATGCCTGTGAAATACATATGCGGTAATAGCGTTGAACGAAGTCCAGATAAAAGGAAAAGAAAACCTAATGTTTGCCAGCAATTAGGTATGGGGCGATCTGGGCCAACAAATAACTGCCGTACGTGCAGCGTCTTTTTTTTATAGTACTTGAAGTTTTTCACAGCAGTGTAGTTCCTTGCATTTTATGTTTGATTGCAAGCATAGCATTTTTTTTGTCTTAATAATAATAATTTATTTTATTTTTAATAAAATGATGTACGCATGTTTTTGAATGCTTTACCTATAATATTTAGTTGATAATTCTTTTTAATCTTTTTAAATTTCTTCATAAACACATATTTAATTTCTTTGCCATAATTATTTGCAATTTAATTATTTGGAATTCCTTTAAAGATATGAGAAATAGTCATTCTCATCGAATAATTTTTGAACACTTGGCTACTTCTTGAAAAAAGTGTTCAAGCTAACATTTTTGTACGTAACGCTAACGTAACTTCTAGCCAAAGTTTTTTCCTCCGCTCATGGGATAATAAATTTTCTTCGCTCGAAGCGTTATCGTTCACCCAATTGGTTCGAAAAAAATATAACTTGGAATATAAAACGCTGAAAGGAGTCATTTGTAACACTTTCCGTAAAGGGCTATCGTTTGGAGATAAATTGTTCATAAAATGGGCTTTAAACTTTAAATATCATTCATAGGCAATATTCGCTCTGTATCATTACACGGAAATATATTTTCTTTAACGGACACATTTTAATAGGCAGTGGCATATTTTGTAAAATTATGGACACATAATTCTTTACGACAAATTTAAATTAGTACGTATTTAAAAAAGTGCTTAAATTAAGTCCTAAATTATGGGTTTTAATTTTAGTGCAATAACTGACAGTTTAAATTATTCATTTGTTATGTTTGAACATTAAATCTTTTAATACTAAGTTTCTCTTCTATATTCATAAATATTTTTTTCAAATTTTCCCCATTTTCCCATTTTCCAGTCAAATAGCATTTTCTAGTATCTTCCAAAATATTTTCTAGAATATTCTGGAATTTTTTAGAATCTTAAGCAACTTTTTAGTATCTTATTTTTTTTAAAAACTTCTAGAATCTTCCAGAATCCTTTAGACAAGTTCCGAGACTTTCTAGAATCTTGTCGATTTTCAACAATATTCTATAATCTTCCAATCCAGAGTCCTATAAAATCCTCCAAAATCTAAGAAAAACTCAAAATGTTTTAGACTCTTCAGTCTGCTGAAATATTCTAAAATCCTCTAGAATTTTTAAGGACCTTCTAGAATCTTTAATAGAAAAATAGTGAAAGCCCTTTCAGTCTGCTGAAATATTCTAAAATCCTCTAGAGTTTTTAAGGACCTTCTAGAACCTTTAACAGAAAAATAGTGAACATCAATTTAACGTTGAATTCAAACTCAAATTGAGTTGCAACAAAACGAGTCTTAGAAAAAAATAAAATCACAATGAAAAATTCAAAATGGTATGCAACCAAATTCACACTAATGGTTTTTTGTATTCAGGAGTTTCTAAAATGTTCTAGAAATTTCATCCAGACTCTTTCATATTTTCCTAAAACCTTCCAAAATCTTTAGAAATTCACCAAAATCTGTTACAATTCTCCAAAGCCTCCAAACTCTTCCGGAATCTCCTAGAATCCTCAAGAATTTTATGGAGTTTTTCATAGCCTTCTAGAATCTCTCGGACTCTTTCAGAGTATTCTAGAATCCCCCAAATTAAATTAGTACACAGAATACTTTAGGTGAAAAGTGTAATGTCGTAATTTGAATATGTTTGAGTTTTGAGAAGGAAAGTCTTACGTCAGGAACAAACGAAGAAAAGCGAATATTACTCTCAAAGAGCGGGGGGACTTAATTTAGAAATTATCGTCCTGCAATCAGGACGAAGGTCCTGGAGTCGAAGGGCGAGCATTGGCTCGATGGAGAACTCGCATGCTCGTGCACGATAATCGACCTCGTTTCTCAAGCAAGTCGACCTTAAAAATAGATTCTACGGAGCTGTTCACTCTCGCTTCTTCGGTATTTGCCGCGTAATTTCATCTCAGCCGTTTAATGCAATTTTATCTGATATTAATTCTTGATAAAGTGATCGGAGCGCTTTGCGTTGGAATACAGGATTTAGGATTAAATGTTCGAAAACTTAAAGTAATTTGAAAGAAATAAGGAACCGTTCATTAATTACTTTGGAAGCAAAAGAGTTAGAGAAGCAAAAACTTGAAGAAATAAAAAAGGTCATTTCTTTATTTATCTTCTTACGCAATTATTCAGCCCTAACTGGTTCTTCGTTATATTGCATTAAAAATTTAAAAAGTACTAAAAAGGCCTTCCTGTTTGAAATTTTAAATGCATTAACTAATGTCCTGAGTTTCCAAAGTGCCTAAAAATCAGTATAACTTTATTCTTGATCTCTTTAATAGGCCCAGATTTATTTTAATATTATATTATATTAATTATATTAATTATATTAATATTAAGATTTTTTGTTCGCATACGTACATATAAAAAAGAATCAACTTTCAACCATGCCCTTGGAAAGAAAAAAGTTTCCAATCTTTTCAAGTTATTCTAAATTCGTTTTGAGTACTTGGAAACTTCTTTTATGTTCTCAATATGTCCACAAAAACAGAAAAACCTGAATCATTAAAAATAATAAATTCCTAAACTCATAGCTAACAAGTATATCACTGTGTTTCAGGAAATGTGCTCCTTGAAGAATATGTCGGACCGGAAAAGCAAACGAAAAGGCGTCGATTCAAAAAGGTAAGTCATATTTTTTTTCTGATTTATCATTACAACAATTTTGGCATTTGAAAACAGTGGAAGTTCATCTTTAATCTTCAAAACCTTTAATCCAGAATTTTTTTACTTAAGAATATGACCCAATCGATATTTTGATTAAGATTCATATTATTTTAAGGTGTTTGAAAATGGGATATTTACTTTTGTAAGTACACCTACCGTGCTGGTGATTTTAATATGACTGTTTCGAGGGTCCATTGTGAGCGCCTCTGTCATTTGAATTGCAAATCCGACTATAGGTAGGCTAGGTAAGAAGAAGCTAGGTTAAGAGGGTTATGCCAAGATGTTTCTATTTCCAATCCCAGGGCAAACCAAACTCTTCACCGCAGTCAGCCACGCTTGCCAATCCGATGAAAATAATTTTCCCAATTCATATTCTTGACCAGAGAATAGATTTTATTGGGAAATTAAATCCGCGCGCTTTACCTATCACCCTGCTTGGGCTTTTATCAAATATAGGTCAAAAGTAAAATATTCCTACATAGGATAAAATTTTCTTTAATATATTCAACCCACGTAGTAGATGCAACATTTAAATTAACACGTGTGATATTTTAATACCTTTACACTTTAATCATTTTGTTACTTTTCTGTTTAGAAAGAAAATTACCTTTTTTTTGATTTATTTTTTTAGCTATTCAGATATGTGAATGAAGGGAAGTGTGCTCTGTATGAATTCAGTAGATAAAGTCAATTTCCGTCAGACTTCGTTGGGGTATCTTGTTTTCTTAGCTTCACATACACTGTTAGAAAAATCTGTATTAAGCTTCATATACGCACGGTATATGAAGCAAATATCCAGTGCGGACATTGAAATCTAATACACACAAGCATATTAAGTTTAATACAAAAGTATCTTAATCCTAAGACAAAATTTATTAATTTTAAAATAAATGTGTAGTAAGTTTAATGTACATTGTATATTAATCGTCAGCTAAGTCACAGTATATTAAAATTAGGATACCTGAACATTAATCTTAAAAATGATGTCCATATTAAATTTAAGATCATTTCTACCAGTGTAGAGGTTTTAGATGGTAAAAAAAACACAATTTCTTGGTAAAATAACACACAAGGGGTGGTTTTTTTGTAGGTGAATTTATCACTGTAGCTGGGTTAAAAACACTTTTTCTTTTTTCCTAAAGGAGGGGTTGTAAACAAGGCCATTTTTTGGCTCCCCACCGTTTTCGTCCTCCTCTCGTATTTTTATACTATTTTAGTCAAATCTAGTGAAAAAAATAGTAATTTTGTGTTCCTGTTTCTCATTTCAAATTTTCCAATTATCTCCAAAAATATTTATTTTTTGGAAAAACTCTTTATATAAAAGTTGTAGATCTTAAACAACGAAATACTTTTTATTCCTGTGTTTTTTTCGCTACTATCAATAGCTTACGATAATAACGAAAAAAATAGCTTTTTATGTCTAACTTCAGCTCATTTTTTCGACCAGAGGATAATTTCAGACATTCCCGAAACTCACATATTTTATTTATTTTGTTTAACAGAAACTTTATGGAAAGTATTTTGATTAGGGCTTAACGGGTAAACAAGATCCGGTTAATGCAACTCCTCGTTAAAATAAAATACGCCGGTAATTATATACATTAAAATAATGATTTACATGCTAAAGCAATTAGAGCAAACGATTATTTAAATCCAATACCTTTTATTGAAATTTCCACCAGACACTAAATAAAAGCATTTAAATATGCAATACACGAATTTTTTTTCGAATTTTTATTTAATTTTCAAGTTTTTAAAAATATTTTTTGTTAATTTACATTTTAAATGTTTGTGTGTTTATTATGCCTTAAAATGTCTTAACTAAATTGCAATTAAGAAAATGCTTGTCACGTATTTACACTTCACAACAGAACTTGAAGATTATGAGCAAAGTTTTTCTGCAAAGTTTCACACGAATTTAGGTGAATAGTCTTACGTGAAATTATGTACAGAAAAGTAAAGAATTAAAGTTCAACTTAACACCTCATTTTCTATTGTAATGTAATAATATCTTTCACGAGTAAATCTCTGTGTTTAACTGGAAGTTGGATTCTGAAGCACCGGAAATTAGCCTTCAGTTCATTTTCATGCGGTTTCCGTCATCCGTAAACCTCCTGAACTCTCATTTTTCATAGTCCTTTGTATATGGTCTACATTCAACTATCATTAACGCATATTAAACGGTGTTTTTCTACCTAATTTATCGAATTTATTTTTGCTTTAAGGGTATGGGATACATAATGACGTCACGAATTACCGACCCATTTTTTATTTATATTCAGCGGGTTTATTGAGTGTGAAATGCATATATAATGCTGGAATTTTTGGAAATAATAAAGAATAAATCAAGGAATCGTTGCCTGGCGTGTTTCAGTTTTCATTAAAAAAAAAAAATTATTTCTGAAAAATTTTATTTTAAAAATAGAAACTGAAATGCACCATACATCGATTCCTTGATATATTGTTTATTATTTCCCAAAGTTTCAGCATTATATTTGCATTTCTCTCCTAATAAACCCGCTGAATATAAATAAAAAATCTGTCGGTAATTTGTGACATCATTATGTATCGCATGCTCTTAACAAAAAGAGAGACAATTTTAAGCTTTAAATTTGAAGAAACTAACATACAATCATTTTATTGATCACTTAAATTTTAAAAAATACATCACGAACTAATATTTAAAACTTTTTTTATTGAATTTTATTGAGTTAGAATTTTAAAATTATAACTAAATTACAAAAAAACGATTTTTTATGATATTCTAAACTAGTTTTGTCATTAATTATATAACGGGGTTTCTGAAAAATATATTCCTTCATTTGTTTTTGCGTTTTCGTACTCTCTCTTTTGTTAGACTTTATAAAAAAAGTACAGTACCGGTCACGAGTAGAAGACCACTTCACTCGCATCTGATCGGAAAAGAATTCTTGCCTTTTACATTTAATTACTCGGGAAGGAAACGCGACTGTAACTTGAAAAGTTAAGAAATTTCGCGCCAAAAGAACCATATGTGAATAACTTTGGATCTTTTTAAGTCAAGATATAATTTAAGAAAACCAAAAGGAAATAATGTGCTAGGTGACAAATTTTCGACCATTTTTTCAATTCTTGGCAAAACATAGAAAAGATTTAGAAGAATTTTGGAAAAATTCATGGCGGTACTTTAAAGTATAAGCTTACAAATAAGACCTAGAAACTCCAATTATCTTTACTAATTATTTAGTAGTTAACACAAATGTGCCATCATATTTTTATTTTTGCGAGACTCTATGAACATGCAGTGAAAGCGAGCAAAGGCTTGTTCGTCGAATGTTTAGAACTTGAAGCAGGGCCGTCTTGAACATAAAAAGATTTTGGGCATAAGGAGCATCTTTTTTATTTCTCGCTGAGCTAAAAATCTTATTAAATTGCAAAAAATTATTTATTTAAATTAATAAATAATTTTGATTTTATATCATGATGCAATGATTCGTTAATTCTTTTTCATTTGAGTTAACTTTAATTTGGTTTTCCATAAAACTTTGATTTGTGGCAAAAATTTATTTAAAATTCCGATATTTTATGATCAAAATATTTATTCATATATCAAATATTGTTTATTATCAAATTTCAAATTAACAAATATAATGTGTTTTTAAAATGAATTATACTCTACATATATTACAAAATCGAATCAATGGATTAATTTATGTAATGATTGTTAGTAAATATATAAATTAAATTACTGGAATGTGAAATACAACATAAACAGTCTAAGGAGCTTTAAATAAACATTAAACCGACAAACTGAAGTTCGGTGATAAAATTATCTAGGTCGACCTAGTTTTCTGACTTTCCTGTGCATTTTCACAATAAATTATATTTCATTATGAAATTTTGAAATTTTAAATATATGTTTGCCGAAATTCAAAGTTTTGTCTTTAAAGAACCGGAAAGTGAAAGTTAGGTAATTTACATTTCATGTTTGAGTTCTTTTCTGCAAAAAATTATAATTTTCCTTTGCATAAAATTGTTCATTGAGAAGTGTAAATTCTTAATCAGAGAAAAGTTTTATAAAGAATCAGATTAAAGTTACCTCAAATAAAAAAGAATTAACGAATCATTGCATCATGAGATAATATCAAAATTATTATTTAATTTTAATAAATAATTAATTGCAATTTAATAAGATTTTTACGTCATACAAAGACGCAAAATTTCTTAATCTTTTCAATGCTTTTTGACAAAAGTTACAGTCGCGTTTCCTTCCCGAGTAATTAAATGTAAAAGACAAGAATTCTTTTCCGATGTGGTGCGAGTGAAGTGGTCTCATTCTCGTGACCGGTACTGTACTTTAGACGTTATGAAGAGATTTTTTTTGAAAATTTTCTTGCTTTTTCTCTGACAGTGGCGCATTATTTTTCCGGAAAACAAAGCATTCGCGTGTTGTGCTTCGAAGAATGGATGATTGCGGCGGTGGTGCTTTTCGTACCACAATCAAGTCTAGTGTAGAAATTGTAGGCATGTAGTGCACGCAATTCTAGTTTACAACCGCTGTATGCCTTTTAAACAAAGTTTATTATAGAGACAACTAAGCAGAATTGTATTAATAATTATTATTTGGAGATTGCGAAAACCTAAATGGAACTTTTTTTCAAAATAAATACATCTGTAATTTTGCTTTAGCATACCTTTTTAGTATCATTTCTGAATTGTACGAAAGTGAAATGAACATTTTTAGTGTAAATCATAAAAAATTTTATTTCACAAATGTGGAGAATGCGAAAAAAAACTAAACAGTTTCATAGAAATATCAGATTCATTCATCCCTCTCTATTTTTAAGTAAAATGCTATAGCCATGGCTTAGTATAGTTTGCTAAAAAGAGAAGCATTTCGTGTTAGTGAAACTGGTGCCTAAGACAGCAAGTGCGCGCGTTTGTTACACTCGAAAGCAAGGCGTGATTCACAGTGCCGCAGCACGCAAATCCACCTTAAATACATTCGCGATCGAGCCTTACTTCCTCCGCAGTCTTAAACCAAAGATTTAGAGCAGCAACGATCCTTTGACTTCTGGTATATTCGTCTACCACCATTCTTCTGATCCGCTGTGAATTATTGCGACAGCTTTTCTATATACTAAATACCTCTGCCACCCACGAATAGATTACTTTTTAAATTATTTTTTCATTCTTGACAGAAATCGCGCTGAAACTTTGTGAATAATTTTCATAAAAAAAGAGTTTGTTTTATTTTTTACAGAATTACGTTTGCGTTACAAGTTAAATAAATTGAAGGACACAAGAATGTTTTTTCAAGAGGTTCATAATGTTCACTTTGAAGAGTCTAACTCAAAATTAATCAAATCTTTTATATTGATTTATAAAATTAAGAAATGTAGATTTAAGCACTAATTAAATATGTTAGTGTATTAATTGAAGTTTTTGCAACGAAAAATATGTAACTTTGGTTGACAGTTTTTTTTTCTATCTCAAAAATTTGTAAAAAAATGAGTAGACATGCAATTCTAGTTTGCGAGGCTAAATAAAAGTTCAAGAAATGAAATACATTAAATCTAAGTAAGAAATTATAAATTAGTTGAAAGAGTCAAGAGTAAAAAGCGCATATTTGTAGTTTGGAAATTAAAATGAGATTCTTCCATATATTATCTAGTAACTTCCATTCGAAACATGTGCCCCACGCATTTGTCAGTCTCAGAGAAAATGTCGTTTATATTATAACTTATAGTAATCAATGATCATATACAAGACACTCTACCATTTTTTATCCTCAGGACTTCCGACTGGTTGCACTTGGCTATCAACAGCTTCGCTAGTTTACAAATTGCATGCCTATAGGGCATCTTCCGAATATTCATATTCATGCCTCACTATGCCGGTAATATATTAGGATCGTTGAAACGAAGTGTTGAGACTTACTGCTTGCCGTGGCGGAAGATATTTTTTGCGCGTCGGAGCACCTTCAGGAAGTTCTTTTTCTTTAGAAAGTAAAGATCGCGACGAGTAGTGCAAGAAAATTTAGTACAAGAAAAGAAGAATTCTTTTGTAAAGAAATAATTAAGAATTATTAAAATTTTCACTTTAAAAAAGTTCAATAAATTATTACACAATTAATAGATATTCAATAGACTTGCAAGTAATCTATCAAAGTATTCTTATAGTTTATTAATACGACATTAATATTTTATTTTTGTTCTTTTGTAGTTATTTACGTTGATGAAAAATTAATCAGTTCTTCTATGTTTATGAAAGTATTGGACACATTTGATGAATGTAGACGATATCACGATAACATTTTTATCGCATATATAAATGCGTTATCAAAGTCTCGAGGACAAGCTTTTTCCACTCTATGTCAATCTACAGTTGCCATCATAAAGCTAGAACGCCGCGCCGTGCAGGTTTGCAGTATGTAATTCCTTTGAGAATTCACCTTTTGCTTTATAAAGTGCATTTGATATTTAAAAGAAATTGCAATCAGATGAAAATTCAAGTTCAATCTTTTTTATTTCATTTTTGGATGCTTTAAAATGAAAAGTATGGCTAAAAATGAAAGTATAACAACACTCTTAACCTTTTTTTGAAAAATCTGAACGAAATTCTTTAGTTATTTTTTCATGAACTAACAGAAAATCATTCGAATGTCAAAAAATTGCAAGTATCATAACTGCAGTTTGTTATAGAAGATTTTAAAATAGTTCAATCGATTCCTTAGTAGAGATTGCGAATGAAATGAATAAATGTTTTCAAAATGTTGCGGTAGACTTGAAAAAAGAGATTTGTGATAGTTCTATGACGTTTCCAGAAATAGAAAATGAAACTGATATGTCACAGTCTAATTCTATCAGCAATGAAGAATTGGATGAGATTGTTAGTAGTTTAAAAAAGAATGCTGCGGCAGGTGATGATAAAA
>JBAGKK010231390.1:0-21626 GCA_037177015.1 Euceroptres primus | reverse complement strand
TATATATTTGTAGAAAATTTAACTGTTAGGTGGAAAATTTAACTAATTTGTTATTGAAAATTAATTTTTGTAACTGAAAAATCAACCGTTCAATTTTTAGTTTACAACTGGCCCGCCGGATACGCCGATAATGTGCCTAATTCCGACCTGCACTGAATAATAATAATCGGCCCTTTTCAGGGTCAACAAACGTTTTTGACGAAGGTTGATTCTATTTTTCTGTCAAACATGCTTTCCTTTTTTTTTTTTAGAAAATATTGGGTGTTATTAAAATTGACACACTTTTTGTAGTATGCAATTTTTAGTCTACCTTAAGGTTTTTGCAAAAAACTAAACAAAAAAAGCATATCACAAATAGCGATTTTTATGCCTTATTTTTGTGTATTTTGCAGGTTCATTTTATGAATTAATAACAGTATGACACATATAAAATTTTTTGCGCACTTTTACAAATGTCCCGTACTTTATAAAAAAAGCACAAACAATTTAGGAAACAACGTTTTTTTACCTCCATCGAAGCCTATAATTATTTTATTTACAAGTCTACCAATCAACACCCATTATTATATACACAATTTTATGTCATGAATGAAAGAGATACGACACTGGTCGGAGGTGTCAAATGTCTGGTCAAGAGTTCAGAAACACGGGTCGAAGAAAGGCACGAGCGGTTGGCAGCAAAAAAGAAGGATCCCTGCTGCTTTCGGACACTTGCTTTTCTACAAAAAAAATGACTAAAAATATCGCGATTTTCATTAAAAATAAGAGAATCATATCCCTCCGGGAGATTGTATCCGTTACAGTTTGCAGTTCGAATCGCTTTAATATCTTCATTAGAACTGAATATAGTATAGCTATACATTTTTGTACTTTTAAGTAACAATTTTTATTATTTCTCTAATCTGTCAACTGCAATTTATTCACAAATGTTTTCCTCATACTCATGAATTTTTTCACATTTTTTCCATTGTCCCTTGCATAAGAAATAATACTCTAAACTTGACTCTTCTTAAATGTACCCAAAATTCCTTAATTTTTTTTACATTTTTCAGTCTGAAAAGCACAAAAAAGTTTTAACATTAACGTCTTCAAGCTCATGTACGTAGAACACTTTCAGCTTTCAAATGACTATTTACTTATTACGCTAGCATTTTTTTTGGCTGAGTTTTTAAGCTTCAAAGGCAGATGCCTACACTTTTTTTGCCGATAGTAGATATAACCCCTTAATGAGAATGTAAAAAGTAAATTTTTAAAATTTAAAAAATTTAAAATTTTTAAAATTTTAATCTCTACTGTACATGTTAAGTAAATTCCATCACAATTTTTTAGTACCTTTCCAATCAAGTCCACATAAATCCAAGTTATTAGACACTTCAAACTTATGTTATATTTATTGGTAATTGTCGTATTTACTGCCTTTCAAGATGAAAAGTTCATTTTTGTAAATAGGGTTTTTGATAGGTTCTTAAGGATATACTTTTAATTATTCTTGTTTTAATTATCAAGCAGAATATAGTTTTCACATCTTATTTTTGAAATTTTCCTAAATGAGAACCTTCATTGCAGTGACGTGACGGCCACCCGAAGGCTGAGCCTATTGTTGGGAAAAGTTAGCAAAAAAATTCCAAGGGTTCAATATAATAGACCGAGGTAATCGTTCATAATCACCGCTGCTGCCTACACCTTAATTTCAATTTTGAAATTTACTTGTTTGATGCTTTAAAAGATGCCTTAAATATTATTATTTTCACCTTAAAATTGGGAAATATATTGTATAAATATGGAGGAACAATTGAAAGAAGTTTCATATCAAAAGCATTCCCTTAAGCGTATCAAATTGTACACTGAAGTTAAGCTAATTTTATACTGATAATTTTTAATGCAAATGAGTTTGTTGTTTTTTTTTTTTTAAACAGGAACATGCATTTGCTCCGATATAAATCGCCTGATCTATTTCCGAAGTTCTTTCCCGGATATTTTCACCTTTATTTTATTTGTAAAGAAATCGCAGAATTGTACAGTTAATTCAATTTTATAGCGTAACCGTTGATAATACGTCTACAATAGTTAGAACCTTTTTTATGCACTATAAAATTGTGAACATTTTTTAACATAACCATATTCTACCTAGAATCAAACGTTCTCGAGTTATTTTTAAAAACATGTTATTTGTTTAACATTTTCCAACATGGCGGCTGAAGCCGTACACGTATGGTTGGGGACTTTTTACAGTATCTTTGTAAGCCATCCCCAACGTATCTATGAAAAAAATGCTACTCTTACGGATTTTTTTTTAAATGCTTCATTGACTGGACTATTTCCTCCTTCCAAAATTTGACAACAAGATACACTAGCCGACTAGCCTGACTTGCATACACTTGCACACTTTAGACTGTTTTGTTTCAAAAACACGTAAACGAAAAAAAGTTCTGTAAAAGTGTTCAGTGTTCATGTTATATTCAACTTCCTTCTTACGATTTTGTAAGATGAGTTTCTCCACTAATAGATGAGATCTATAAATTTTGATAAATTCTGTAAATATTTTTATAAATAACTATGTTTAAATAACTCTTCTCTTATTGCGGAATTTCTTCACCAAAGACATATTTACCAAATATTAAGGGCAAGTACCAGAATGTGACGTCACAAATTCTTTAAAGCGAACTTACTCATAAACTAATAATTCGAATGGATTTTCCATACTAGACAGCCATTTGTCGTTATTTCCTTCTTGGCTATTTGGTATGGAAAATCTATTCTAATTATTAGTTTATGAGTAAGTTCGCTTTAAAAAATTGGTCACGTAACAATTTGGTACCTGCCCATAAATATATAGAAAAGCTTTTTCTTTTCTCGTCCACGAGTTACCAAAGTCTAATTTTAGCTTCATTAACACTTACATATAAATGCGTTTATCGAAATGTCATCGTACTTCCTTTATTATTAATCATATTGTTACGTTATTTCCCTTCAAATTTATAATTGCGTATTAATGTCTTACATTTATTGTGTTGAATCAACAAATGTTTTTTTCATTCAAAAAGTACAATAATTTCATTCAACAAAAGTGTTTCAAGCAAGGAAAAAATTTGTTCTTTTTGTAATTTACAATTGTTTTACAATTTTCTAACCACTAAAGAGTTATATTTTTTCGTCTTAATTTACATCTCCAAAAAATTATTTATTTACTACAAAATTATATCTTTCCAAGAACCAAAAACATTTTTTTGTACTCATATTTCAGAAATAAGTTACTGATGAGGGCCCATATTCGAGGTCGAAACGTCTGACTCAATGACACATTGATTTCATTTTTTTGTGACCCTAAAGTCAATTTACCATCAATATTCAAATGTTATAATAAATAAATATATAATAAATGTAAAAAATTAGTTTTTTTAATATAAAAAAATTTTTTAAATAAAAAAATTATTTTTTTATTATAAAAAAAATTATTTTTTCATATTGTCGCCATTTTGAGAAAAATCAATATTTTGCAATAATCATGTGTACTTTTCTCGCAAAACTAATGTAGATAATGAAAAAATTTTTTTGATTGTCCTGTTGATGTGCGTTTCCACCCGTGGAGGGCCTAAAAAAGACGTCCTCTTTCTACCGACCGCCATTTTGTATTTTTTTGGAAAATAAAAAATTGATTTGAGTACCCAAAAATATGTATAATAAACCCTACAAATCTCATTTTTATTACCTATTAAGTATTTTCAACAAAAATTCCCAAATAAAGACACGTTTTTCTGTCACTCAAAGGGATATAACCCCTTAAGCAAAGAATGTTGTTTGAACAACCAAATATTTTTTTGTCCCCATAATAATTAATAACCATACTCTTTGATTGAACCAACAAAAAGTTTATTGGTTCAACTGAATAATTTTCTGAGAGCACAAATTGAATGTTTGAAATAGCATAATTTTCGCATGATTCTGACCGATGTACAGTGTCCTCGCGGATGTCGGTTAGCAGTTTCCTGGGAGAGTTGAGCGTCCTTGAAGCCGTTACACTCCTTGCATGCACTCTTATAAATCGGACCTCGGCTTTACTTTACTACACCCACCGACACGCCTCTCGTCTCGAACTCAGCAGGCTCTGTATGGATTCCGTGGTTACACCACCGGCCGATATCTCTGCTTTATTGAGAAAATAAAATATGTCGTGTGTATCAGACATCCATAAGCAGGATGACCGATCCACTTGCAGATACTATCTCACTCCGAGAACACACCTTAATAAATTTTTCCAACTTGTCGTCAATCTCAAGCTTTATTCCTTTCAATAAAATTCAATTTTATTTCATTTCACAAGTGATCCATTTCCCAAATTTATGTTTACGATTTAAACGTTTCAAGTTATGAGACCCTATAATTAATGGGTCCAGCATCTGTGAAAAAAATAACTTTCATTTATAGGTATAGGTTTCATTCATTAATAGCTTACGATTAAAGCAATTAATTTTTTGTTTCTAATCTCAAAGGGCCTGTATAATAGGAGACGAAAGCTTGTGGTGGAAGAGATTTAACTATCGATAATAGTTCCGTCTTTTTATCCCAGGAAAAAAAAGTATATCGATAGTATTTTTGGTAAATATTACTGTGAATAAAATAAAATAATAAAATAATAAAATTTCTTCAAGAAAGAAATAAATCAAATGAAATAATGAAGTTTGGAAAATTTGAAAAATATAGATTTGTTTACTGAAAAGAAATCTCGATCAGGTTCCGTCTTAAAATTTACATTCGCTTGCACAGAATTAATGAATATATTCAGGCTTATGCAAATTGACATTTTCTTACGTGTGGAGGCTATTACGATGGAGCTATAATTACGAAATTGAGGCATCAAATAAATATAGCGACTGCTAATTGCCGATCACGATTTAACTCGATTACACCAAGGAGTTTTCGTTAGGCGTCAAAGTTTCGTATTTCTGCATACCAACATGAATCATCATCTCGTTGCGGTTGTAGGAAAATGATTAGTTAATTAAGAACCACATAAATTATACGACCACTCACCATTACTTGTAAACAATGAGTTATTAATGTTATTTTAATAATGCGAGGATTTACGTCCGCCTTTCGTTTCTCAGAAACATTGTAAAAAAATATGCAATATATTATTATTCAGGCATTTTAAAATATATAATATATATAATATAAACTCTCTTATGAAATCACATTCTTTTTAGGCGACAGAAATAGAACGCTGGAAAAGATTTAATGAGTAAATTGCAGAAGAAATAGGCAGTAAATTAACCGTTTTATATAAATTTGTTAGTGGCAGGTTATGAAGAGTTTTTTTACAAAAATACAAATTGAATTTATAGTAGGTATTGATAGTAAAAAACAAAGTTTAATAGTTGATTAATTTCAAATACATTGCAAGATGAGATTTTATTTGTTTATGAAATTATATTTGTTTGTGAAATTATATTTGTTTATGAAATTCTATTTGTTTATGGGATTCCATTTTTTATCACCTGAATTTATTTTATTAGCATCTTTACTTTAAATTTTTGGGTGAATTATTTCGTAATTTTTTGGTTTTCGAAATGGTTGTTGATTTTATGTAACGATTGAGTTCTTCTGTTTTTATTCGAGTGTCCTTCCTGATCCACGTGCGTGTCCTTTCGCTTAATCAGATTCCGATATCAATTTTGGCGCATGACACTGAAGATATCGGAGCACCTTGGATCAAAGGCGTGATCCTACTACTAACGATCTATCGAGATCATCCGCTTTGAACGCTGGATACATCGGTATATATGCGCCCATTAACTTCTCCTCGAAGGTGGTCGTTCATCGAAGGTTGAAGCAATTGATCGACTTTCTTGATTTCTGAGTCACACCAATCACTCAAAACGATTCGACGCCATCGGTTCCATAAGAATAAATTGTTTTCATCATTCGTTAATTAGCATCATTTGATCACATTTATAATATTTACATTTTTACAAATTATTTTTACTTGAATAAAATATTAGGAAATAATAAAATAAAATAAATAAAATCAAGATTCGCGGTAGCGAATCGCAGGCAAGTACCCACAATGCTAAAATATTCAAATACACTGCTAGAAAAACTTCAATTATTTTACTTGAAATTTTATACAATTACCGTAACTAAATCAATTTTCAACCAAAGTAAATGAATTTTTAGCAAATGAATTTTCAACTGAAATAAAGGATTTTTTAAGCAAAAGTAAATAAGTTTTCAATCACAGTAAATAAAATTTCAACCATAGTAAATGAATTTTTAATCACAATAAATATAATTTAATCACAGTAACTAAAATTTCAACCATAGTATCAATTGTCCCGAAGAAAACTGTCTTAATAAAGATTTAAGAATACAGAGAGTATCAACTATATTCCACTTCGCTAGAGTATCGTATCTCTGTGTATTAGTAAATGGAGATACGACACTCTAGAGAAGTAGATAATAAATGAAAAATAATAAGTAAATGAAAATACATGAAATTTCAAGAATTTTCTAACAGTGAATGTATCTATTTTGCCAAAAAAATGCAATCGGCGAAATGTGAATTATAAGAAAATGCGCTACCGAGAATTATTATCTGTAACAAAAATTATTAAAATAAAAAAAATTAAATTAACTTAAAATAAAAATGGAACATCTCAGGCACTTTTGAGATATCTCGACCAAAATTGGTGGCTTTATAACCAATAAACAAAACTTCTGTAAGATTTGACCATATTAATTAAAAATTGAAGAAATTCTATGCTTGAGATTTAAAAAAAAAACGTTTAAGAAAAAGTCATCTGTAGGCTACAATTGTATTCCGATGTTCATAAAAGTTTTACAATATTATCTTACTTTACGATTTTACAAGTTATTCCGGAAGAAATAAGTTCATAATTGCATTTTTTAAGAAATAATAGATTTAAAACGTGATTTCTAAAATACAGAAGAAGCTTAACTTTTCATGCTTTTATCCATTGACTTCAAACTTTTTTTACAGTTAGATGTCATCATATCGTAAAATTCTCTTGGCGGAAATTGAGATTTGAGCCGCGAATAAAAATTTCTTATGCGTTTTTTGGTGATTTTTAACATTCGGATGCGCCTACCTACGATTTGGACCGCAAATAATAAATTTTTTATGCGTTTTTTTGGTGATTTTTAACATGCGGATGCGCCTACCCAGGTGAAAAAAGTATGCATAATCTGTTCATAATGAACTATGGGTAGTCACTATGCAAAAAATTATGCATAAATTATGCATAAAATGTTGCAAACAAATGAAAATTAGTTTTCAACTGTTTCCAACATTTTGATACCTTCAGATTTATTGAATATGCATAATTTGTGCATAATTTTTGGCGTAGTGACTACCTGTAGTTCATTATGCATAGATTATGAATAATTTTTCCATCTGGGTACAACCAAATCAAATCGATCGATTATCATGAAACTTTACAGAAATATTGCAAATAAAATGTTCATATGCCGCTTTTTCAAGAGAAAGTGATATATAAACATACTACAAAGTTAGATTTAAATTTATTAAAAATTAACAATTTTAATTTAATTTTTCAGACCAACCCATCTTATTAATTATATACCAATTTTATATCAAATTTTTTGAGTTAATTGTTATGTTATCAGAAAAAAATAAAAGAAAATTCATAACGATATTTTAAAAAATATATAAACTTCCATAATACTCATATATAAATATTATTTAAAAAAATGGAATTTCACCAAAAACATTACGTGTGAAAAAACTACGCTAAGTACATTGGCGTAAGCAATATTAATATTTTATTTATTTTATTTAAAGGTAATCACAATGAAATAACGAATTGAAGTCAAGTACTATAACTTTTTATGACATCAGAATTTTATAAAGCAGTGTCTAGTATTATGGAAATTTCCGTAAAACTAGCACACAACATAGCCTGCGACCCCTTTGTCAACTAGTATACAGCACTTTGTGTTGTGTGCTAGTTGTAAATTAAAATTTTTATTTTATAAAAATTGAAATTGATACATTAGAGATTAGAAAAAATTTTAACTAATTTAGCGGGCTCATCATTGTAATAATAAATCAGGCCCGTCAAATGTATTTACATTTTTTTCTAAAGTCTAATGTATCAGTTTCACTTTTTATAAAATAAAAATTTTAATTTATGAAATTAATTGAATTATAATGCAATAATTATTTTTTAAATTTAAATTTATTGAATTAATTGAATAATTAATGCAATAATTAATTTTTTAAAATTTTAATTTATTAAATTAATTAAATAATTAATGCAATAATTAATTTTTTAAATATTAGAACGGTTTGCATTATATAATACTTATATCAAAACTACTCTTATAGTACCTGGCTTCATTTTTTAATTTCACAACTGTGATTACCTTTAACTTAAATAAATAAAATATCAATATTGTTTAAACTCATGACGTACTTGGCGGAATTTTTATCAAAAGTAGTGTTTTTGGTGGGATAAAATAAATAAAATAAAATAAATAAAATGAAATAAAATAAAATATAAATATAAAATGTTGCTATAAATAATCAATTGATCTAATAAAAATGGACTTTATCTAAGAACACAGACATAAAGAAAGGAAGAACGATAGATCATTTTCTAATCCTTCAAAGATTGATCTTTTTCTTCACCATTAATCGAAGCATTCTGCTTTCACCCTCATGTGATTTCTTTGGCTCCCTTTTGAATTGACGCGTAATAATTCATTTCGATATCTGCGATTCCAGATGTTGATTTGTCGTCCAAGCTGAGCATAAAGAAATGGTGTTAATTTGGTTAATTTGAATAAATGTTTCTTCATGACTAATAGCTCGTATCAAAACCTGTTATAGGCCATGTATTTACTTTATAGTAATTTGACGATTCTTTGAGACCAATACTCGGGGCAAAAAAGAAAATAAAGATAAAGCTCCAGTTAATTTTTTAGAGGAATAAATTTTTATTCAGACAACTTCACGTCTTTAAAAGTACGTTTGAACGAAAATTGATCCTGTGAAGTTAATTTTTCTTGCACTTAATTTTTAACCCGCAATTGAAGTAAAATTGGTCCTTTATTTTTTCCGTTTCCAATTAGAGGAAAGAAGACAGCAAACATCTAGTGCAAAACTTTGCATGATGAAACATTTAACGAAAATCTCTCTTGCTAATTCCTAGTGGTCGTCTTAATCACGAAACCGAGTTGGATTCGATTTCCGTGCTCTGTATTTAAAAGTTATGCAATTGTCTCAGCAGCCTCGCTGGATAGAAAATCTCTTTAGGAAATCGATTTTGTGATGAGTATGTATGCAATTTTTCCACTAATTTTTGGAAAAGTAAGGAACTTTGCAATTCAATTACCGAACCAGTTTGCGAGAAAAGGGAGAATAATTATCAAGTGTGCAATAAGTGTTTACGTCATTGCACTTTTATGATTCGAAAAATCAGGCGTGATTGTAATTTACGACTTTGTTTGTCGTAATTCCTTTCTATATATGCACTACTGTGATAATTGACCGATGATAATTATTACTTTAAAAATCATTATAAACGTAAAAGTCATGCTTCATAATTTGAAATTGTTTAACGTTAATGAAAGTTAATCTACTAACTTTCAAACAGTAAATCATCGGGAATCATTTCGTTGACATCACACCGATGCAAACAATTGACAGCTAGTTTCCTCCATTTGAAATTACCTCCTGTTTGCAACATTTTTACATGCCAAGTTTAGATGGAAATGACTGTAAGATGATCTCTACTTGAACTTACAGAAATAAGTTGTCACGGTTAAATGATTAACCTTTTGTTTAATGAAACAATGGTTAGAGAAATTTGTTGAATGAATGAAGGAAAAATACTTTGTGGGTTAATGGAGTCGACATTCACAAATGTGAACCTGCCTTTGTAGGAATGTGTCCTCGCTCGATTTTTGTGATAGTTAATTAGTTATGGAGTTCTCTGATTAAGTGATCTCTAATTACATACAATGCGGGCTTTCCATTGTGTGATTGCAATTGGCGGCGTGGCGATTCTTCCTACGGAGATGGGGAAGACTTATGGCTTATAACGACAGCTATGCAAATTTTTGCGAGGCTCTACTTCCTGGTTGCGAATTAAGGCGCCGGCACACGTGTTCACGAAACACAGGCGAATGTCAACGTAAGGAGATACGAGTGCAGGGGTGTGCAGCCGACATGCGGCGTGGTTTGACATCCGCTATACATTCACTATTGCACAAGCATAGATACCTTTTACACCGTATCTCTGTCTCATGCGGAGCGAATTCTTCGTGTGGCGCACACGCCTTGCCGTACACACCCTCGCGTACATGCGAGTGCTCCATCATCCGTTTTTATCGTCTTCTAATCGGTGAAATTCGAAGACAGTAAATTATGTCGGATAATGTATGGGCCGAGTTCCACAAAAATGGCCAGTAACGGTGCATAGGCATTGGCAAATTTAATACTCGCACTTATCCCTGCATTATTTAATAATCCGCATTTCATAGGGTATTAACTGCACACAGAGATGAAGCGAGCCTTTGCCTTTGGGGCGCCGGGAATATGAATATCTGACCACTTCTGATTCTGTAAGAAATGGAAATTGCAGCTCTCTTAGATGTTAATGGACCTGTGTTCTGTATGAATCATTCATCATCTTAGTTTTCATTTTTTCTATGGTATTCGTCTTTAAAGTAAGTTTTATATTCGTAATAAGAAGTGAATGCAAAACTATTTGCACTATTATTTAGTACATCTTTTAGAGCTATATGAAAAAAATTGAAACAATTTATTTATTTATGTTTGTGATCTGAATTAGTCATTTTTGACTAACGAAATAGCGCCGATTGGTTCCTCAAATGATTTAGTAACCATTTTTACTAATTTCTAATCAATAATGACTAATTCACAGTCAGATCTTAACCAATTCAATTAGTAGCAAAATTCACTACTGGAGTCAAATTCAGTACTGTGTCTAAGAGAATTAGTAGTATTTCACTGTAAATTTGTCATTATTGAGTAAAAATTAGTAAAAAAATGTTACCATTTTTTAAACAGTAGGTCTACGAATCGACGCTATTTTATTAGTCAAAAATGACTGACTCAAATTGAGAAAGTATAGACAATTGATCTTTTTGCTAATAGTTAGAGATTTTTATTCGCCATAATTATGTCAAACATAATATTGCTAGCAGAATATATTGCTCGGATGCTCATATTGGCATTTCCATGCAAAGTGCCATTTTCTCAAAAAAAAGTTCTTAAACTTGATTATTAGTTGAAAATAAATAATAATTTTTTGTTTCAACAATTGGAAAATATTTGACAGAAGGTCGATTTCATGAAGAATTGACATTTTTGGTTTAAAGGGTAGTTTTCAGGGACTCGTGGGGGTGTGTTCGGGGTGTCAAACCCATATGTCTAAAACATGAAATTCTTCGTTGGATAATTCTCTACAAGCCTCTATACTTTCCCGTCACATTTTCCTAAACCCTAAAAAATTATCCCAAAAACTCAAAAAAGTGATTTTTCCTCATGCATTTCACATGGGACACTTCAAAACCGGCACCTGTTAGAATAAAAAAATAAATAAAATAAAAATTACGGAATTTCTTTTTTCGGATTTCGAATAAAACAAGGGGATCGTTGCCCTCTAGCATGAAAAAAAATTTGCCATGCATTTTTGTACCACCCTAATGCCCATATACTAAGAAAAAAATTAAAATTTCAAAATTTTTTAAGTGTTAAGAAAATTAGCCCAAAAATTCATCTCTTTTGGATATTTTTATTAAGAAATGAAGTTTTTCGCCCTTTAAAGGTAGAAAAAAATTGAGACGAATTTTGTAACTACATTTTTAGATTGTAATACGTGTTGTACAAGTTTTCTGCATGTTTGAGATCAATAGATAAAACCCTTCTCTAAATATCGCTATTATAAAATCGAAAAATGTTTTTCTTAATGATAAAAGCTCCTTTTTCCAAACAAGTTGATCGAACATTAATTACCGACATATAATTTTTAAAGTACAGGGTTTAAGTTTTATTTTAAGATTTTTATAAAATGTCCAGCACTTCAGATTGTTTATTTAGGAATGTTTGAAAATTAGTGAAAAATGTGCTTTTTAGGGGTATTAGCACTTATTTTCTGAAAAATTTGACATGAAAGGCACTTTCTGAGACCGCATTCGTGTTTAGTGCACTTTTTCGTGTCAAATAGCATCATTGAACAAAGGTGTAGTTAACGTCTTAAAAAATATTATCTTACAAAACAAAAACCATTGTTCTGGTTTCTAATAATTTTCCGACAGTATAATTATTTACTTTTTGATATTAAAATGTTATAAAAAGTTTCTGATATACCGAAAAATAATTTTATTTAAAAAATTTTTTGTTACGTTTAACATGTTCGAAAGAAAGGAACTTTTAACGTTAAGAAAAACATTCTATCGAGTTGATAATTGCGACATCCAGAGAACAGTTTCATTTATTGATATCAAACTTGCAGAAAACTTGCACCTGATATATAACAATTTAAAAATATAGTTATAACAATTTTTAGAATTTTTTGCGACTTTAAGGGGCGAAAAACTTCATTAGTTAATTTTCCTTTTAGTGAAATTTCAGTACTTTTTTTGACTGAAAATCAGTGGATTTTTAACTGAATATCAGTTAACTTTCATTGATTGCTAAAGAAAAATATTCGAAAAATTTCAATTTTTAGCAAAAATACCCAAAAGAGATGAATGTTTCGGCAAACTTTGTTAACATTTAAAAAATTTTGAAATTTTAATTTTTTTAAATATATGAACAATAATCATCCGAACAACAAATTCTGCCAGCAATTCAGATTAAGAAAGTATAGACAATTTGAAATTATAGTATTCTTGCTAATAGTACGAGATTTTTATTCACCATAATTATGTCAAACATAATATTGCTAGCAGAATATATTGCACCGATGTTTATATACTAAGACAAAAATTAAAATTTCAAAATTTTTTAAATGTTAAGAAAATTAGCCCAAAAATTCATCTCTGTTGGATATTTCTACCAAAAAATGAAGTTTTTCGCCATTTAAAGGTTGCAAAACATTGATACAAATTTTGTAACTATATTTTTCGATTGTAATATATGTTGAGTAAGTTTTCTGCAAGTTTGAGACCAATAGATAAAATCCTTCTATAAATATCGCTATTATAAAATTGAAAAAATGTTTTTCTTAATGATAAAAGCTCCTTTTTCCAAACAGGTTGATCGAACATTAATTACCGACATATAACTTTTAAAGAAAAGCTCTTTATAAAATGTCCCGCACTTCAGGTTGTTTAGTTAGAAATTTTTGAAAATTACTGAAAAATGTGCTTTTTAGGGATATTTACACTTATTTTCTCAAAAATTTGACATGACAGACACTTTTTGAGACAACATTCGTGTTGAGTGCACTTTTTCGTGTAAAATAGCATCATTGAACAAAGGCGCAATTAATATCTTAAAAAATATTATCTTACAACACAAAAACCATTGTTCTGGTTTGTAATCATTTTCCGTGTTTATAATTATTAATTTTTTAACATTAAAATGTTATAAAAAGTTGCTGATATATCGAAAAATAATTTTTCTTCAAACATTTTTGGTTACAATTAACATGTTTGAAAGAAAGGAACTTTCAACGTTAAGAAAAACATTCTAACGAGTTTATAATTGCGATATTTAGAGAACGGTTTCATTTATTGATACCAAACTTGCAGAAAACTTGCACCTAATATATTACAATCTAAAAATATAGTTACAATAATTTTTAGAATTTTTTTCGACTTTAAGAGGCGAAAAACTTCATTAGTTAATTTTTCTTTTACTGAAATTTCAGTACTTTGACTGAAAATCAGTGGATTTTTAATTGAATATCAGTTAACGTTCACTGATTGCTGAAGCAAAATATTCGAAAAACTTCATTTTTTAGTAAAAATGCCCGAAATAGATGAATGTTTTGGCTAATTTTCTTGTCATTAAATAAATATTGACATTTTAATTTTTTTAAATTTATTTTTTTTTATATGAACAATGAACATCCGATCAACCAATTCTGCTAGCAATTCGGACTGAGAAAGTATAGACAATTGAAAATTATAGTCTTTTTGATAATAGTTAGAGATTTTAATTCACCATAATTTTTTCAAGCATATTTTTGACAGCAGAATGTGTTGCTCGGATGTTCACATGGGTGAAAATAAAAAAATCGTCAATATTTCCCTAATAATTTTTGTTGGACAAAATATTTCAAATTTGATTAAAGCACATTTTTTCTGTTAGTGTGCATCTGAAATATGACGAAAATAGTAGAGAACAAAGGCAAGAAACGTATTTAGAATTTGTTCATGTTATTTTTGAACATTATTAACCAACGTGATATTTTAAAAACTCCAGACCTTAAAATACATGAATAGACTATAGAGAACGAATTAAAAATATATTTTAACATTTATTGTAAATCAATGATATAATTAAATTGAATGATAAATAATATGAATTTTCTGAAAAAAATTTCTTTCTATTTTTGTTAACCTATTTGAAAATTATTATTCTTTTCAAACAAAATGATTAACTTTATTCAAGATATTATAAAATGGTCGTAGGACACGATGACAATAAATCAATGAAAGGAATTTTTTAAAAGGTTTATTATATATTGTTTATTATAAATTTGTTTAAATTGCTAGTTTTTAAGAACGAATTCGTTTTTACGCACAATATTTTCACATATAACTTACCTAACAAAAAGTACACTTATCTGAAAAAAACGCGGGACACAATGACATTACAAAAATGTATGGTTTTTAAAATTTTGTGAAATTTGTTGATTGCTGTTTTTATTTACATTTTTGACAGATTTTCACATAAGTATTTTATAAAACTTACGTCGAAATTCTCTTGTTTTATGGGTTAAATATGGAAAACTACTATTTTCAATAAAAAATTTCAGGAAATTTGTCTCTGGATACGATGACCGAAATTGAAATTCAAATCTAGGGACATATGAAAAGCTATTCGTTTCTTAAAATTGAAAATAATCAAACGATTATTAACTTCTTTTTTATCTTTAGGAGAAATAGAGAAAAGGTGTATCCCTGAAAAACATCCAATTTTACTTTAAAAAACTTCAAAAAGCTTTTGAATACTTAATAATCAGGGACAAGGGTCACGATCACATTTTCAAATATTTGAAATATTTTACGTGAATTTTATCAAAATATGGATAGATGTAAACATAGGACATTGTAGAGTGGCTCGCGTGTTAAAGATCCTTATATTTAAAACAGGATATTTTTAAGAATAAGAGCGTAATTTTCTCGGGACATATTTTTATCGGTCCATTTTTTTATTTTCATCATATATTAAGAAAAAAATAAAATTTCAAAATTTTTCAAATTTTAAAAAAATTAGTTCAAGAATTCATCTCGTTTGGATATTTTTACAAAAAAATAAAGTTCTTCGCCCTTTAAAGTTCGCAAAAAATTGAAACAAAATTTGTAACTATATTTTTAGATTGTAATACGTGTTGTGCAAGTTTTTTGCAAGATTGAGATCAATAGATAAAACCCTTCTCTAAATATCGCTATTATAAACTCGAAAAAATGTTTTTCTTAATGATAAAAGCTCCTTTTTCCCAAACAAGCTGATGGAACATTAATTACCGACATAAGGCTTTTAAAGTACAAGTTTTAAGTTTTATTTGAAGCTTTTTAAAAAATGTTTAGCTCTTCAGGTTGTTAAGTTAGGAATGTTTAAAAATTACTGCACAATGTACTTTTTAAGGATATTAGCACTTATTTTCTGAAAAATTTGACATGACAGACACTTGTTGAGACCACATTCGTGTTGAGAGCACTTTTTCGTGAGCTATTGAACAAAGGTTTAATTAATGTCCTAAAAAATATTATCTTACAACAAAAATCGTTCGTGCTTTTGTATCGGTTATGTTTCAGGTTTCGATAGGAAGCTTCATAAAAATTATCAAATTTACTGGAGATTTTATGATTTCAAAAATCTGTGGTTTATTTGAATATTTATTTATGTCAATTCTATCGTTTGGTTATAATTTGATCCTATTATTCTCAAAACGGTTTGTTGATCGATTATACCTCGTACATGTATATTAAACTTACAATAAATATAATGGAAGTTTATCATCAAAATATAATGCAATTTTATAATTCATTTCTATCAAAATTACAATGCATGTGCAGTTAAAGCACATTAAAATAACTAAGGAAAGTGAAAAAAGTCCAAGTATGTAGTCCAAGTCCAAGTAACTACTCTCCTTAGTTCAATAAGGCCCCAATGTATTTTTCTTACTTAACTATTCAATTCTCTTAGTAGGTAGTCATCCGTATTAGGATTGTAGTTAATCTAACTAAGAAAGTAGTTAACATAACTAAAAAAATAGTTGGGCTTACCATTTTCTTCAACTACCTAAGTTTCTTAGTTGACGATTTACCAGGAATTTTTTTCAATGTATTTCAAAAGCACAGAAAAAATGCATCTTAAATTATTGTTTTTTTGTTTTGTATACGTTGAAAAAAATATTTGTTTGATTCAACAAAAAAATTTGATCGTAGTCAAGAAAAAAAATTAATCTTGATTCATTAAATATCTTAATATAACAAAAAGTAAATTTGAAAAATATGGACTGGTATTTAGTTCATAAAAATCAATCGAACGTTTGTAATCGTCTCCAAACAAAAACTTTCCTCATCTAAAATTTTTGAATTTTTTCGATTATAAGTAAAAATTTGTTCAATTTTGGAAATATAGCAATATTGAAAGTATAAAATTTCTTCCTTTTGACGAGACGAATCAATTGACCTATTATTGAAAATATTTTTTATTTCATGCCTTTTCTATTCTATAATTCAAAATTGATCTGAATTATTAAATAAAAATTAACTTAATTAAGGAATTGTTTAAAAAAACAGCAATAAGTGTCCGTGAAATCATCATTTCTCATGAATTTCGAATCTTAGAATTTGTTTGATTAAAACAAATGTTGTTTGAGTTAAACTAACTTTATTAAATTCAAGGCAAATATTTAATATAAACTTAAAAAGCAAAATGAAACGTAAATATCGAAAACCTCAATACTATTGCTTTTTTATCTTTATGGTTATTGGCGAACAGATTGTGCAAATCTTTGGTAAATTTTTTTCTTATATTGTGAGTGGGTTTTCATTTTCTGCATTGGTTTATTACTTTGTTAATAAAGCAATTAATAAAGATTTCTGTTTTGATGTAGAATTTTATTTAATTATTGCTTGACTAAAAATGGTTTATCCTAGTTATTTTTAATTAATTGTACATTCATTTATATTATACATATTTTTTCGGCCCCGAAGTTACTTCGAAATTATTTTTGTTCTTCAGAAGCTCCCTTTAGGGGAATTGTCTGACAAAAACCCAATTATACTACTGAATAACTGACCAAAAATTGGTGAAACTAGTTATTTTATACATTCACTGACCTAAAATTGGCTAAACTACTTATTTTATGAATTCTTTTTTCTTCAGTCAGTTATTAGATTGAAGTAATTACTTTGAAATTTATTTATTTAGACTTTAACGGGTCCAAAACCTTTGATGCATAAAAAAAAGAAATACCTTCTAACTGTTATAAACTAAACTCTCTTAAGAGGAATCGTCTGACCAAAAAGTGCATATGTCACTGATTCCTTCGATTCATAATTCATATGTTATAAATTTTTTGTTTCTTTATTATTCTGGAGTAATTGCCGTTCTATACAAGCTCTCTTTTTCTTTTGGAAATGAATTTCGTATTATATTATCTACTTCAGAAGAGGTGACTGAACAAAAAGTGCCCATAATACTCTTGTCTGCTCAAAATCGGTTTATACTACTGGTTTTTAATTAATTTTATGGTTATATTTATATTGAACACATTTTTTTGGCCCCGAAGTTACTTCGGAATTATTTTTGTTCTTTAGAAACTCCCTTTAGGGGAATTGTTTGACAAAACCCCAATTATACTTCTGAATAACTGACCAAAAATTGGTGAAACTTCTTAATTTATACATTCTCTTTTCCTTTGATAATTATTAGTTTGAAATCCTGTCTAATTTTCATGAACTAAACTTTCTAGAAAATATTTTTTTGTAAGCGCATTCCACCTGCTTGGTATCATTTTTTACATTCCCATTACATGAGAAGGTTCTTATTACTTTTTTAAATTTGGTTATTATCCGCATGAAAATTATTTAAAAAATTAGGTATATATTATTCTACAATTCTGTTATTTCGTTAAAACAAAAGAAACAAGAAAATTTTTACTAGTTCACTTAAATCAAAGTACATTCAAACAAATTTTGATCGTCTTTAGTTTTACATATCAAGATCATAAATTATATAAATAAGAATAGGTACAGATTAAAGCGATTTGTAGTTCCTAAAAAATGAATTTATTACAATATAAGTACATACTCAATTTGCACGTATTTGCTCAAGGCATAATTGTTTTCCCAGAATGAGCAGTCAGTCATATTTAAAAGTACATTAATGCAGCGTTGAAATTTGATTACCTCTATAAGGAGAAAGTAACGAGGTACGGGCTGATCTACGAATCGATACGGATTACCTTGAGATCGGCTAATCTCTGTTTCTCAAATGCGAGGAATTTCTCGTGAGAGACTGTTAATGCGCAACCCCATTGTTATTAGTCGATGATCAAGCGAGACGTATATTCTAAACGTGGAAGTATATTCTGGATAAATGCAAAAAAAGAGATGGAGGGTGAAGCGGAAAAAAGTATGTTCGATGCTAGAGGCACAATAAATATTTTACGGTTGCAGATCATGATCGACCTTGGCGCCACTGGATCCAATCAGTGTTACACAAAGTCCGGTGTTACCTCGATCCGCCTACCGCGCCAGGTAGGTGCATGGTATTTGTAAATATTGTAACAAATCAACGAGTCCCGTGTATCGCCATTGTTATATTATAGTGAGCCTGACTTGCAAGTTGTTGCATGCTCGCAATTGCTGGACCACTACCTACACCGCAATGACCCGGATTCGGTAGTGGGCAAGCAAGAAAAACGTCTAATCGTACGCGATCGGATTTCTTTTGACGTTTCTTCGATACCGCATTTTTTCCAAGGCTTAAGCAATCCTATCCTATGGACGAAGTACGCCTCCGATCGCGAAGATCAAAAGTTACGTGCTTCGATTTCTATGTCGACAATTTCACTATTTTTATTCCTCGCTCCCTTTTCAATCAGGCTTACAGTAATGTCATGTTTTTTTAAAAATACTTTCATTGTAGATGGAAATCTCTCTTATTACAGAAGTTTTCTATTCAATATAATGATAACTCTCCGAGTCTGCATAAGGGTGGTTCCAAAAAAGGCATTTTTGAAAAGTTAGAACGCTTCCCGATTTTTTCAAAATTTAGGACAAATGTTGAAGTTTGTTCCTTAAGACAACTACTTTGGATGATTCTAAGTGATGCCTCAAAAAATTTTAAGTTTAAAACATAAAAAAAGTCAAAAAATGGTATTCGTCTTTGAAGTAAGTTTTTTACTTGTAGTATGAAGTGAATGCAAGACTATTTGCACTCTTATTTAGTACATCTTTCAGAACTGTATGAACAAGAACTGAAACAATTTATTTATTTATGCTTTTGATGTCTTTAAATCTGAATTAGTCATTTTTGACTAAGGAAATAGCGCCGATTCGATCACAAAATAATTTAGTAACCATTTTCACTAATTTTTAGTCAATAATGACTAATTTACAGTCAGATCATAACCAATTCAATTAGTAGAAAAATTCACTACACACTAAAAAATAAAAATGCTTTTAGAACCAAATTCGGTATGGAAACAGATAGACCAGTGGAAATAGCTAATTAATTAACAAAAATTCCGAAGGTCTTCAACAAAATTGTATAGTTGTTTTTTTATATGTTGAACATAAAATAAAATTTTGTAAAACGTGATCGGGTCGGCAATTTGTTTAAAAAAATTAATTTGCAAAATTTTTCCCCCCTTGCTCCACGAAAATTCAAAACATTTTGCAAACCTGAATGAGTAATTATAAACTCAGTCTCTATCCTGTATTAAATTTGCAAAACGTTCGTGATGCGGCAAAATTATTAATTATAAACAAATTATTGTTTTGTTAATCACTGCACAGCGAAAATTCCGAAGGTTTTGTAAACCTGTATGCGTAACGCAAATTATCGTTTTTTAAAATTAATGTTGAATTTTTTGCAATTCGACTCATAAAATTCCTGCGAGAATTGCAAATTTTGCGGTTTTGGGTAGCAAATGTTGGAAATGTCGAAATCTAAAAAATATTAAATGTTACAAAACGTTGCACGACCGGCAGCAATATTAAAATTGCAATTAAACAAATTAGGTACTTTGTTAAACTAGCCAAAAAAATACAAGCATTTCGTAAATCGTACTGAGTGATAATTTACTTAGTACTAACATCATATTAAATTTGCAAACTGTTTACTACTTGGCAACATTGATAATGATAAACAAACTTATATTTTTAAAAAATTATTAAAATTAATTATTAATTAATTATTAATATTTAATTATTAATTAATCATTAATTAATTAATAATTAATTATTATTAATTAATTATTAATAAAAATTATTCCCCAGATTAAATTCTCAAGGTGTTGCAGAAGGATTTTTCTTACTATTGAAGGGTTCCATATAGTTTCTAACGGATTTACTGATTTTTTTTATTGGATAACGCAATGTGGGACGAATACCACGATCCATTGCATTATGTATAATTTTCGAGGTTTGAAAGTTTCTCGTCTCTTAAAAAAAGTTTTCGAAAGTAATAAAATAACTGCCGGTGTAGAAAAAAAAGGAAAAATTTGAAAAAAACGAGTAACAATATGCAATTCAGGAATGGCGTGAAAATTTTTTGATAGGTGAATAATTTTTTTTGATAATTTTTATAAGGTAATTGGAGCATGATTAAAATTTTTAATTTATTTTGAAAATGAAGACAATTTGAGAGACAATTGTGTATTATAAGACAAGTGTGTATAAATATCGATGTTATCTTTCCTCCCATGTAACTATTTAGTTTCTTGCATATCGAGAGACGAGAGAAGATAATTTTTATAAGGCATCTACCGTAATTTTGATATGATATATTTGTGGAGCGAGTCAAGAGTAGCATTTTTGCCCTAAAGTTTTAAAACTCTACTTTCAACGAGCTCCATCAAGCATCAAAAGTCGAACTTCCGATAACTGAGTTATGAAAAAAAAATTTCTATTATAATATTCAGAAATTTAAATATTTCAAAAATTTACAGTTTCACCGTTATTGATTGTGATAGTTTATCTTTTTTAATTTTTCAAAAGCCATTCGTGAGTTCGAATGAGAGTAAATTTTTCCGTGCTCTACTGACAGATTTCTCTCAAAGCTTCTAGTGGGAAACAAACTTTGAGGACTGTAAACACCGATAACATACGGAACACATATTTTACTTCAGGCTATTCTGAAATTTAAGCTTGAAATTTTAAGACAATTTTCTGTTGATTTATTATTCATATTATATAATCTGTAC
>JBAGKK010231288.1:0-21628 GCA_037177015.1 Euceroptres primus | reverse complement strand
TATATATATACAGAGAGAGGCAGAGAGAGAGAGGGAGGGGGGAGAGAGCAAATTGTAATTATTATTCATGTATAAATAAATAATAAACATTAGTCAAATATAATTGTGTGAATATTATTTGTATATATTATTTCTATATTATTTCTATTTCTAAGTATAATAGAAAGCAGCTCATTTCAATTCAAATAGAACGGTCTTACTATAACATACTTTCCCTACTTAGATCTTTGAATTTTTGAAAAGTTTGAACAACTATTTGAGTTATTACCAAAATATTTTGGTAATATGTTGTATAAATTTATAAGCGCTTATTTTAAAGTTATAATTCCATAGAATTCTAATTATACATCAAGAATATTGTACAAATTTTTTTTCGTTAAGGACCAAGAAACTTAACTTGAAAATAAAATTTGAAAAAATACAGAAATTCAAAACTGAGTAAATCGGAAAGTATCAAAATAATCCAGAAAAATAAAAGAATTTGATCTGGAACAGTTTTATCCAAAAACGAATGAATATCCTTCCAATGTTTTTTCAATTGTTTTTAATTGTTAAAAAAATTGATCTGCAAGAATTTGATATTCTGAATTTACTGTGAACTTATTTCAAAATACGTTTGAAAACTAAATTGACAGCAGATTTATTTAAAGTCTGGTAAAATTAAAATTATTGTTACTTAGGTAATTCTTTAAACAATTTTTTTTGCAGTTATTAGGATTCTTTCAATTTTCACGATATTTTATTTTTAAGTTTAGTATTTTGAAATTTGAGGAAAAAATTTTGTGCAATAATGTTTGATGGAAGCATTCTATGGAATTTTAACATCAAACTGAACCCCAAAATTTTTTGAAAATATCCATTATTTTAGCAGTTAATTATTCTTTCAAAAAACATTGAAATTTTAACTGTTTCTGCAAGATCTTCTTGTGAAGTGGCCTGGACAATTCCATCTTGGTCCAATTTAATAACAGTAATAACGTTTACTAAATGAATTAGTAAGTCTACTAATTTATAATAGAAATCTCCTAATTCACATAGTAAGACTTACTAATTCATTTATTAATTCTTACTAATTTATTTACTAATTCTTACTAATCCATTCACTAATTCTTTCTAATTCATTTACTAAGTATTACTAATTCATTTACTAATTCTCACTAGTTCATTTAGGAAACCTTTCTAAGCGAAGTAGTAATTTTCTACTATGAACTAGGAGGCTAAGTGATGAATAAGTAGACTAGCAGATTCACTAAATAATTTAGTGGTTTTCTACTAAAAATCAGTAGAAATACTTAGTACAGCAATTGGTAAACGATTCGGCACTATTTCGTTAGCAGAAAACTACTAATTCAGATTTAAAGAGCATATTTTATGAAATTTTCAAAACCTCAACAACTTCTGATGAGAAGTAGTAGCGAATCAATAATTTATTTCCGGTGGTAAAGTTAACGTTAGAAATTAAAGTTAAAGTAAAATTAAAATTAAAGTTAAACAATCATTATATGGTTCGTTGCCAAAAAGATGTGAAATTCAAGTCCCAACAGTTTTACACATTTTCATTATTTAATATATTTTTTTGAATACCACTGGGATAAAATACATCGAAGTAGTTTTTGGTAAAGTTTTAAAATTTTAGGTGCTTTGTTTAGAAGTGGGAAATTAAAATATACCCAAAATCTCCACTCGGTAACCTGTCCCCAAGTACAGATTCACAAACTAAAATTGCTAAATAATGACAGAAAAATTTTATACATGATTGATACTCGTACGAGTCATTTGTATAAGGTTAACGAATCTAAAAATTATGAATAGGGATATATATTTTAGATTTGAAGATGTCTATAAATGTTTAGAAGTCTGTCCCTGAAGTTTCATGTCCACTTGGCAACCCTCATATTTTAGGTTAGAATTCGAAAAAAAATCACTTCAAAAAATCTAAAAAAAATCAAAAACTCATTACTTTTAGTCCTACGCAAGTGCTCTTATAAGCAGAAACATGTTTATTGTTCAAAACTTCAAAAAATTTCTGAAAATTATGTACCGTACGATTTATAACAATGTCCACTCGGTAACACATTTTTAAAAAGTATTAATTAACTGAAAATATAATCGAAAATCTGGAGGCACAGTCAAATAAAGTGCGAGAAAAGATATTTCTACAGTGTTTTAAAAATTTTTTATCTCCATCCTACATATTTTAAAAATAATTTTGAAATTTATTTTTCTCCGTTTATTGAATGTCTACTAGGTAACCTTTCTAACATTTAAATTACTTATCTCCACTACAAAAATGGTTCTTGATCTCTTATACTGGTATTTTCGTATTATTTTGGATTACAATTATTGTAAAAAAATACTATAAACAGACTATAAACAGACGATAAGCAAATCTTTAAGATTAAAACTTAAGAATAAAACTGTAATGATAATTAGGACATAATAATTGAGTAGTGCGAAAAACGAAAATGAATTTTGTTGTGTTGTAAGGTAGGCAAATAAAATGAGGAAGATAACATTTTAGTAATCGTTTATTAAGAAGAGTGGGAGTTCGCATAGTTAGACATTATTCGTTGGAGTCTAGTGATAGAATGAAAAATGGTCCAAGACGTAGGTCAGTGATAGCTACAGTCGGAAGTAGGAGGATTCACAATTTTTAGGGTGGGAGCGAAATCCCAGGACCTGAAGGCGTGCACAATTTTCAATGTTCCGAAGATTTTCGAAGAGCGGCGGAAAGGTTAGAAACGGTTTTTCCCAACCTTGCTGAAATTATATATCTTTAAAAAAATTATATAGCTTTAAAATATTGCTCGTTAAATAATAAAAACAGAAATTTTAAGCTGTAAACTGAACATCTGCTGGCAAAGCTAAATTGAATGGTCTTTAAGGTTTGGGAAGCTATTGGATTTCAAGGTAATATAAAGATTATTTTAAGCCCAGACATTTAGAATGAGTACGTCTTCAATAAAAAGGTTTCGAAGATCGTAGACTTAAATTTTCGCAGCAAAAATTTACTGGAAAATTATAATTCTTGGAAATTTTTTGAAATAAATTGTTACTGAATTTGTGAATATTGTTGTTCGGTAGTTTGGTAACTTTCTGAACGCGTTGAGTTTCTGCGGGGGTTAATCATAGTTGGTGTGTAATTTGTAAGTTTAGATTCCAGTTAAAGCAGTGCCGCAATGATTTAATTTGATTCCAACTTAGCTAGGAGGCAAAGGCAGCACGCTCGGTCCCGTGGGCGTGGAAGTTACAAAAAGTACACAGTGGGTGTTTAGACGGAAGGTTAAAACAAATAACCGCTTTCCCTGGGCTAAGATAACAGAGTTATCGTTTCACGGCTAACTCATTTACTCTTTGTTATCGTCTGCTGCTGGAAAAGCCACAGTGGCTTAGGTAGAGCAAAGAGGACAAGAGGCGAATTTTGACGAGATCCTCACCTCTTTGCCTCCTCTTTGAGGTGAGAGTCCCTCGTCAGCGAAGCACCGTGCAATACATAATGGATGCTGTAGTCTGACCGAGCCCCACTGCAGCCAATTAGATGGAATTTCAAATCTTCCTTACCCCAGGGATTTTCTCTTCGCTGAAAGCCTCTACGAAGGAATTGAACCTCGTTTGAGTCCTCCAAGAGTTCATGCTACTTGCGACCCTCCCTTCCTTTATGTAAAAATAACTTAACTTACTTAATCCACTTTTTCAAATTTCAAATCCATTTAACAATTTTATAAAGAATAATATCTTTGAGATATGCATTATACCCGTGGGATTAATTACTTGGATTTTTCGTGTACACCACATTGTAAGATTGCAAGAGATTGCACGAGATTGCAAGATTGCCAAAGATTGCTAAAGATTGCAAGATTGCCAAAGATTGCTAAAGATTGCATAGATATTGCAAGATTGCATAGAGATTGCAAGATTGCATAGAGATTGCAAGATTGCACGAGATTCCACAAGATTGTACGAGATTGCAGACAAAGTGTACACCAGATCGTACGAGTAATTAACCCCTCGACTGAATCTTTGGGTTTATCATTTACCTTAGATATTTAATAATGTGTCATTTTTACTGAATAAACGCAACAGTGTAATTCAGCATATTTCTAAAACTTAATATCTTTACTGACATTTTAAAATAAATTTAGAAAAGCATGCCGAATTTAATAGCTTTCATATTCAAACTTCAAACAACCATGTAAAAAAATTCCATGGATTTTATCAGGAATTGTCTAAGAATTTTCCGGGAATCTGCTTGTAATTCCTGAAAGTTTTCCTAGAAATTTTACTTTACATTTCCCCAAAAAATATCTAGATTTTCCGCTGGCATAAAATTTAAAAGCAAGCTTTAAGAAAAACTTAAGATTCCCATGAGTTTCCAGAAATTTTTCCGGTAATTTCATGCAAAAATTCCTGAAAATTTCTTGAAAGTAAAATTTCCAGGAAATTCCGGGAAGTTTTTCTAAGAACGAGGGGTTGACAACTCGACCGATCGGGTGTACACCTACTTCTGACTTCAAGATACTTCAGAATATTTCAATGACTTTAGAAAATTTCTCTGACTTCAGGAAATTTCAAGTGACTTCAGGAGAATTCAAGTGAATTTAAGTAACTTAATTTAAATTCACGTGACTTCAGGTGAATTCAAATGACTTCAGATATTTCAGGCGATTTCAAGAGAATTCAAGTGACTTCAATTGAATTCAGGTGATTTCAAGTGAATTCACGTGACTTCATGCGAAGTCGAATGACTTCACATATTTCAGGAGATTTCAAGTGAATTCAAGTGACTTCAAATGAATTCAAATGATTTCAAGTGACTTCACAAGACTTCAGATGAATTCACGTGGCTTCATGTGACTTCATGTGAATTCAAATGACTTAAGATATTTCAAGAAATTTCAAGTGACTTCAAGTGACTTCAAGTAACTTCAAGTGAATTCACGTGACTTCAAGTGATTTCAAGTGAATTTACATGAATTCAAATGACCAGATATTTCAGGAGATTGCAAGAGAATTCAAGTGACTTCAAGTGAATTCAAGTGACTTCAAGTGAATTCAAGTGACTTCAAGTGAATTCAAGTGACTTCAAATGACTTCAGATATTACAAGAGATTTCAGATATTTCAGGGGACTTCAGAAGATTTCATTACAAGTGTGCACCTGACTTCACGAGTTTTCAACTCCTCGGCTGAGAATTTCTCTGAAATATCTCGGGAATTTCCGGAGAATTTATTGAGACTTTATGGAATTTCATGGAAAAATTTCTGAGAATTCCAAGGAAACTCCTAGGAAATTCGCAGGAGATTTCGAGAAAATTCCTAGGATCAAACTTTTTAAGAATTAAAAACCATTGAAAATACTTGGGAAAAATATTCATACGTTTTTGGATGAAAGTGTCAAATTTGTTGATTTGTTGTTGATAATTCTGATACTTTCCGACTTACTGTGTAGATTAATTCATTATGTTAATGATCTGTTGCTTTTTTTCTCTGTTATACAATAAAAACTTCAGGTCAAAATAGATTTTATATTCAAAAAATCAATTCAGACAAAGTAGGGAAAGTATGACATGGTAAGACAATTGATTTCAGTCAAAATAGTAAATATTTCCTATTATTTTTTATCAATCTGTTTTGGAAGTAAAATTATAATGCCTACACTGTTAGAGATGTTCGTAAATTTCCAGAATTTTTAAGCTACAAAGGTAACCAAAATTTTTAGGAAATTTAAGACACTTTTCAGAAATCATATCGAACAATTACCAAAATGTAACTGAATTTTCCTAAATTTGCCAAAATATAACTAAATTTTCCTAAATTTGCCAAAATGGAACTGAAGTTTTCGAAATTTGCCAAAATGTAACTGAAATTTACGAAATTTTAACTAGTGTAACTGAAATGTCAGTTATGATAACTGTATAAAACTTTAGTCACATGTCTCTGAAAATTACCATGGAAATTTCTAACAGTGTAATTTCGACAATTCACTCTAAAAAAATAAAATTTCTCAAAGAAGTTTTAAAAGTAATTTCTTTAAAAATTTACGTATAAGATTCCTTGTTTACTATATAAAAAGTAGTAAATTAAAAAATAGACACTGTTCAATGCATTTTAATTTACAAGAATTTACTTTCTGCTGTAGAAAGTGTGGTTTAGTTCAGTGCTTAAAAGAGAATCGAACCAGAGTTTTTCACGCTGATAGAATTACCTCCTATGAAATTGACCCGCCATTGTAAATCGAATTATCACACATTTAACGGTCAACTCAATGCAGTGGATAAAAGTAACGACATGCCCTTTTCCCCTGTGCACAGAAACCGTAGGATAATGCGTCATGGGGAAAAGTAATAGGTGAAATGCAATCAAGTTTTCTGGTACGCTATTACGTAAACATGGAATAACTTTATTGGAAAGAGGAAGAATATTTTTACACACGCATTTCTTTGCTTTTCTTTTTATTTCAACCCTTTCCCAGACCCCGATCCCTCTTCCCATCTAGCATTCACCTTGATAAGCTCGCCTTTTTCTTTTTCCACCTCATCCCCTTCTTTAATTTTGCTCGAGGGAACGCGATACTTGTAACCATCACGCTCGTAATGTGCACCGGTCTCTATTGTATCCTGAGAAAAATATCAGCAGTGAATCTTCTCAAAAGAAAGGAGACAGCTAAATTCTGTTCTGGCACCGGTAACGACTAACACGCTTATATAACAGATGCCGTAAGAGGCTAATAAAAGAAACTAATCTGACGTTATAAGAGTGAGAAATTTATTTATTTTCATGGCTTAGTGCCAATGTTTCTCATACAATTGATGAATTAATTATAGACTTACTGTCAAATTAGGTTTAGACGTTCTTGGTACACTATCAGGAAATGTTCGTAAATTTCTGAAAGTATTAAGTTACGTTACAGAAATTTTTATGAATTTATGACAGTTTTCAGAGACCGTATCCAAAAATTATGAAAATGTAATTGACTCTTCAAGAGTTGCTATTAAATTACAGTAACCGAAACTGAATTTTCCTTTTATATTACATTTACCAAATTGTAACTGAAATCTATGAAAAAGTATCTTAAATTTATGAAAAGATTACTAAATTTTCAGTTACATGTAACTGCATAAAACTTCAGTTACCTGAACGTAAAAGTTTGATACAGTTTCGGAATTTTACGTTACAAGTTTTAGAATTTTCAGTTATAAGTTTCTGAATATTCAGTTACAAGTATCGAAAAATTACGTTATTGCGTAATACGATATTCAGTTATTTCTAACTGAATTTTCTTATATTTTTCCTAAATTTATAAAAATGCAATTGCTGAAATTTATGAAACTGTAAACTGAAATTTCAGTAAACTGTAACGGCATAAAACTTCAGTCACATGTCTCTGAAAATTACCATGGAAATTTCTAACAGTGTTGAAAATTTGAGTTCACATTGTTTAATTCTCAAAGATCGTTTTTCAAAGAACGAGAGTCAACATTGAGAAAACTAGATATTAAAAGAAAGGTTAAATTAATATCTATGGATATTGTAATATAGGAGAGCCATCTAAGATATTAGGGTGTAATATCTAGGTAATATAATATATCTTATATATTAAATCATAATACCTAGATATTACACCTCAATATCTTAGAATGCTCTCCTATATTGCAATATCCAGATATTAATTTAACCTTTTTTAATATCTTGTTTTCTTTGTGAATAAGGCTGTTTTTTGGGGCCAATTAAAAATTAGTGCTCTTATTTATTTATTATTAAACAATAATTATTATTTTTTAGAATCTTTTTTATATTGCTTTTCTTATCGAAACAATGTTCGTCTACTGTATTTTTAATAGATTATTGAATAACCTCTGCATGTTCAAAACAGAAATATATTTAAGAGAGAAAATTACATTAATTTGAATGAATGATTGTTTAGAAAAGAGAATTAAAATTTAGGAGAGTATATATTTCAAACAAGGCCTAACGTTGCTGGTAATTTATAACAACAAAAATGGTTTAATGAAGGAAATACATTTTTTGATCAAAGTTCCAATAAATTAACTGTGAAAAAAAAATGTGATGTACGTAAAAACTTGGTGACAGAGCTGTGAACAAAATACTTCAAATACATTACTCAAAATACAAGTGTTTCGCTATAAAGTAGTTGAAATACATTGCAGGGAATATACAATTTAGCAACGTATTTCAAATAAAATACAAACTAAATTTAAGTATAATTGTATTTTATTCGAAATATATTTTAGAATTGTGTATTTTACTTGAAATACTTACTTGTATTTTAGATGAAATACATACAAAATTAATTATATAAAATTAATATTAAAACTATGCACATTATCTAAACATAAGTTCAAGCATTGGAGCTTCACAGTGCCTTGAATTCTTTGGAATTCACAATGAGCTCTTCAGAATCCACAATGAATTCTTCAAAATTCACCAGAAATTCTTCGGAATTCACCAGGAATTCTTTGGAATTTACCAGGGATTCTTTGGAACTCTTCAGAATTTACTAGGAATTCTTTGGAATTCATAATATACTCTTCGGAATTTATACCATGAATTCATTGGCATTCTTTGGAATTCACTATGAATTCTTTGGAATTCTTAGGAATTAACTATGAGTTCTTTGGAATTCTTCGGAATTTACTATGAATTCTTTGGAATTCATCATAAAATCTTTGAAATTCACCAGGAATTCTTTTGAATCCTTTAGAATTCACCAAGAATTCTTTGGAATCCTTCAGAATTTGAAAACCAGGAATTCTTTTTAATTATTCAAAATTCACCTTAAATTCGTTGAGATTCTTTGGAATTCACGTTAAATTCCAAAGAATTCATAGTGTATTCCAAAGAATTCTAAAGAGCTCATAGTGCATTCGAAAGAATACCAATGAATTCATGGTAAATTCTGAAGAGTTTATTGTGAATTCTGAAGATTTCCTGGTGAATTCCGAAAAGTCCATTGTAAGTACCAAGATATCAAGCTGAATTCAAAATAATGCAAAGCTTCACTGCGTGTGAATGTATTTTAATTTAATTTAGGATGTATTTCATCTAAAATACAAGTAAGTACTTCAAATAAAATACACAATTCTCAAATGTATTTCAAATAAAATATAAAAATACTTAAATGTAGTTTTTATTCTATTTGAAATACATTGGCTAAGTTTTATTTTCCTTGCAATGTACATTAAAGTAGGTTGAAAATAAAAAATTTAGAAAATCGAAGGCGAAACCATCCCTAAAAGTTGTACATGGGGAACCTCATGAAGTGTATTAAATGTGGAACTGATCGATCTAAGGCTTGGTTTTCCGCGCGAGCAAAAAATGTTTAAGAAATTTATTGTAAGTAGAGTTTACAGTTTCTTCGCGTTTATATTTTTTTAAATTTTAGGTGTGTAAAGAGTCTTTCTAATTTTTTCCAGATTTTTATATGCTATTCCGCGCGAGAAAATTATATTTGAATGTACCCCTGTAATTAGCAATTATTTCTAGCGTCCATGAAAATATCAATAAAATTTTTTGTACTCATGAGGACTCTCTTTGGGTCAAAATAAACCCACGAAATATTCGCTAATCCGAGGAATCAAAAATTAGGACTGCAAATTTTCAAAATATTGAATTCTCCATTTTTGATTCCTTGGATATCTCGAATTTTTTGAGGGTTCATTTTGACCCAAAGAAAGTCCTCATTAGTAGAAAAAATTTTATTGCCATTTTCATGGATACAAGAAATAATTGCTAATCACATGGGTACATTCAAATATAATTTTCTCGTGCGAAGTAACATATAAAAATCTGAAAAAAATTAGAAAGACTCTATACATTCCTAAAAATGTAAAAAAAATTAAACCCGACGAAACTGTAAAACTCTGCTTACAATAAATTTCTTAAAAATATTTTGCTCGCGTGCAAAACAAAGTCATAGATCAATCAATTCCACATTTAATACATTTCATGGAGTTCCCGATGTACAAATTTTAGGGATGGTTTCGTTTTCGATTTTCAAAATTTTTTATTTTCAACCCACCCTAATGTACACGCAGAAAAATGTTTGGTTATTCTAACCAGAATTACGGTGAGGCTTTACTTAACGTTCTTTTCCGGCTGTTTTAACTAGAATTCTGTTTGGAATTACCAGAATTTTTAGTAAATTGCAAAAATAATCAGGTAATCTGTTTAGAATAACCAGAATTCTGATTAAGAAAACCGGAAAGGAATGTTAAGTACAGCCTAACTAGAATTCTCGTTAGGATAACCGGATATTTTTCTAGCTGTATTTCAACTACAAACTACATTATATGTATTTTTTATTTCAAATACTTAAAATACATTTTTCTCGAAATATTGCCCAGCTCTGATTGGTGATAGGTAATCCGAATTAAAAGAATCTTGGATCAATAAATGATGAGTAAGCGGCCAAAAGTGAATAAGTCCATTTAAAAAATCAGATAAGCATAGATTTTATATATTTTGGACCTTAGGAATCTGTCTGTGACCGGTATATTTAAGAAAAAAATCTTTTAGGTAAAGAATGTCCACTTTTAAAACATTGTACATTATCAAAACTGCATAAGTCCAAAGAAATTTTTTTTATTAACAAACTATTACAATTTATTGCAGATTTATGAACCTTATGAACTGTTATTTAAAAGTAAGCAAAAAATTTCACAATTTATAAAAAATTAACCACGTTTTGACAATATTTTATAATACAGTAAAGTCACAAAAATGAAGATTTTGAAACAAAAAACTCATTCGAGGGACTTAAATATGATACACAAAATTCATATTTATACGAAATACTTATAATGTTTTTTATTTCCACGTTTAAAACTTGAAAAATATGTTCATAAGCGGTCAAAAGTAAATAAGTCCATTTTAATTTTGTTAATTACTTCAATACGGGACTAGATAAATATTTTTTCTCTGTCTGATATTTATTGTCGATGCCAACTAATTTTATTGCTGCAATTAGAATTTAGATGTTATTTTTCGTTTTCGAGATACAACATTCTTGCAATTATTATTTTATTTTATTTTTGAATTATATTGGAAGTTGTAGAGAAAATTGACTCACCTCTCATGTAAATGTAAGCAGTGCCTCTCATGTTGCGTCTGGTGAGTACGATGAGATTCAGAATGTTTCCAATAATACCCAAACAGCAAATGGATGGCAGAATGATGCCATAACTGATTCTTCTCAAGACCGCAGTTCTTGGATCCTCCAGCAGCTCAAAATCGTCCGGAATTTGGCAAATACGAATTGCAGGTTCACTGGTATTCGAGATATTGGTCATCTTGATTAGTTTACTGCCCTATCACTGGTAACCCTTCGCCACACCATGGTTGGTCCATCATCATATTATCCTCAACCTCCTGACATTTTACAAGACTTTTCGCTCAGTCCACATCGATCCACTTTTCCTCTTATCCTGTCGAGAGGCAGTTAAAAATCCACAATCTATCCTTGCACATATGAAACTCTTTATTTTAATTGAATTCTAACATGTTCAAGTATGTAAAAATATACACGAAGTTCATATTTCGGAAGAGTAAAAATTAAAATTCAAAAAATGAGTAATTTAAGAACTGAATAAATAAATACAAGAGTGGATTTTATTCCAATCATCAGAGAATTTCTAAACAAATTATTTATCTACCAGAACTGATATCTATTGTCTAGAAATGTCAATTTCCTTTCTCCAACTGAAATTGCTTTTTCCTTGATAAAATGTACCAAACTCAGCATGAGCTCCGCATGAAAGAGGAGTAAAGAAGAAAGGGTAAAATGATCAAAACATTTTCTTATATGTTCGATCACAATAACACTAAAACCGCAAGAAAAATAAAATTAAATAAAGCAATGTTTTCGTAGACAAACAAGGAAATTGAATTTTAAATTGTAAACATCGTAAAAAGATTCTACCTCCTTTTTAGTCGAATAATTCAAAGATATTTTACCTCAGATTGATAATTTAAAATTATTATGTACTGTAGCTTCAAGTTGGCTTTATGATAAAAGTGAAATATGCTCTAATTAAAATTGAAGTTTAAAAGTAATTATGTTGCACCTCGCGTAAGTAGAAAGTTCCATTTTGCGAGTTTCTCACGATTTCGATGTGCAGCGAATTTTGAAATCGACGCACGTTCGACGAACTAAGCATTTGTCGAGGGCAGTGAAGTTTTAATAAACATCCAGCTGTAAATTCCATCTCGTCCGATCAGGAGCGATGTACATGCCTTATCGATGTCGTAGACTCGTTGATGGCAGGTTGACATTATTAACACGTCATTAGAATGTCTACATCGCATTTCCCCTGACAGCTTTTAAATTCTGGAAACAAACAGTTTAGAAAATTATGTTATTTAATCAATATTTCAATCATTCAACTATTTTTCTCGAGCGAAACCATTTTTTCATTTCACATCCAGCGCCAAAGTTGTATTCGTGTACCGTGAAAAATAAAAAGGTATCAGGATGCAAGTAATATGTCTTCTGTGCGTCATAAACGTCTAAAATTTAATCAAGAGAATGCTCTAACGTGGAATTTCCATTTCTTCTATATTTATTTATAAAGACTTGAAGGAGTTATTGAACAACATTGTAATTGCACTTTTTGACACTTTTTGTATTTTTTTATAGTGCAGAAGATTGATGCGTAGAAAATTGTAGAAAATAATTATAAGATGATTTATTACTGAAGGGAGCTGAGTACAAAATATCTATTTCAACTGATGGATACGAAATATCTATTTCAGTCCATTTCCACTTACATTCGTTCATGTAATATTTAATTAAACTAAAATTACAGATTACGTGTAATTTGTTCTCTTACTTCAATTATACAGTCGACAATTTTAGTAATTTAAATATTTCTTTTATAATAAATTAATATTTCCTTCTAGTACTGGAAAAAATTTCAACGAATTAAAAAGGTAATTGAGAAGTTACTGGTATTACTGCCTGGGTAATTGAAAAAAAATTATTAACATGTAATTTGTAATTCTAATTCAGCTACAGTCGTTATTTTGTAATCTAATAAATTACATTTTTCTCAAATTACTGCGCAGCTCTAGGAACTGCGCAAATACTTTTGATCTTTCAGCAAGGCTGTTAATCTATGATAAGCCTTATTCAATGAATAGACAAAAAAACATTATCTCTGTTTCTGATATTGCTGTCTATAAGAAGATATATTTCTTTCGAATTGCCTTGAGGATCAACTGAGAGATTCATATCGACAGAGTTATTTACGAATGTTGAGCTATTTGGTTCGTGGCCAGCATTTTTGTTCCAAAGTTACTCGTTACCAGAAAAAGTGGAATTACAGCACTTTTTCAAAGGTCAAATATCGGTCTCCAATTCAAAAATGTGTTTATAACAGACACAACATTAGCTTACAAATTATTTACTTAGAAATAAATTAAATTCAAAACTAAATAAATTGATTTCAATAGATAATAAATTATATAAATTATTATTATGCAGTTGTATCAATCTTTTTATTATTTTATTAATATTTTAGAATTAAGAAGTAAAAGAAAACTTTTCTTTGGTGAATATTTTTCCAGTGCTGATTAAAGTCTTCCGAGACGCTCGCTTCGATGCAACGAATTTTGGAAATGGTATCCTGCATTGTAAAGAGAGCAAAAGTCCCCTGAGAAAAAGAGTTTCGATATTCAAAAAAAATTTTCGCCAGCAGGAAAAGCGGAATTTTCTTATTTCCGAAAACTGAGGTCACATGTTGGAAAGATAACATACCTAGAGATGAAACCGAGACCAGAATAGAGATGAAAAGATTCTCGCAGATCTGATGTTGATATTCAAGGCAGCACCGGCATCTAAAATGCCCGCGACTTTCCAACTTCCGCTGATGCCTGTCGAAAGGAAAATGGTTCAATTCTCCAAATAAAGGAGGAATCGAAAGAACGAAATGTCTGAATTTTGCGGAAGAGAAAGACAAGTGTACAAAATTACATACCTGGACGATATAACTTTAATCGAAAACGTGTTTCTCTGTTGCTCAATTGCAAACATGGAAATTTGGACATCTATTTTTTTAAATTTCTACTCACTTTTTAATACAAAATGAACTTTTAACATGAGGTCTGGCTTTGAATATCAAATTTCTCTTATTTTTAAACTTCTAAATTATTTGGAAGCAATTAAAAATGAGTGTTTTCATGGTTTAAAAAATTTTCAATTATTTGGACAATTATTTTTACTAAGCATATGCAAAATGATTGAATTTTCTTGATTAATTTTCTATACAATAATTGTCAACTGTTTAAACGAATGATTTTTACTAAATTTAATGGAATAACTGATTAAATTTAATAGAATTTATAATCTTAGAAAATATCATCATGTACCATTCTCAAAAATGCTTCATGATGGTATTTTCTAAGATTTATTTTCTAAGATATTTTCTAAAATTATATAAATTCATTAATAAAGAAATATTCTAAGTAAATGAAGTTGTTGAAATAATTTCCGAATTCAAACATTTAAATAACTAGAAAATAACTTAAACAAATAGAATTATTCAATTGCTTAAACAATTAGAAATTCGTTACTCGTAAGCAATTGAAAATGTATTAGAAAGATTATTCAAAGTGAGATACTGTCTAGTAACGATTTGTGTAAAAAAATGTTAAGAAACTTAAGCAATAAGCAGAATTTCCATTTTCCTACTTACTGAACATTTTTTGGAGCTCTAGATGGTTGAAACTAAAAAGCTGATGAAGATCTTCCTTCTTTAACGCCTTTTAAATTTTTTGTTATTTCCAAATTTTATTTAGTGTCTCTCTTAACCACATAGTTAAATAAGAAGTGTAAAAAACAAATTGGAACGATAAACTATAAATTTCAAGTCAGATTACATGCAATTTTAATCACCTTAATTAATATTCTCACTATAATTAACATTTAATTAACATTAATTTACAAAAATGAAATAGTAAAAGTCACCAAATTAAAATATTTAACAATATATCCAATGCATAAACAAGAGTTTTGAAATTTCAAACAAGAAAACTATTTTCTCGTTGCATACAGTTCTATAAATAAATCTTCATTTGTCAAAGGCTTATCGCAGACATTAATTGAGATTTTTTCATTCGTAAATGTCTAAAAAATTCAGTTTCCGTTCTTAGTTTTCACTCTAATCGCGAGGTCAAGTACAACAACAAGTTGGAATATTTTTCAAAAATGAAAATTTTATTCGATAAAATATGAATAACTCGTTTAGTTCGTTGACGAAAAATACAAACGGGAAAATCAACATTTGGGGTTGTTTAATTAATAAAGTAAAAGTTGAAAAAGTGTATTTTTGCTGCATACCAGAAATATTTGATAAAATCTGATAATGAGACTCTTCATCTTTTTACCTCTGATAGTTGTTGCAAAATTCCAAATACACAAAAATTTCAAACATGTTGAGGTCACACCCACTACACACGAACAGCTTCAGTTCCTAAAAGATCTCGAGGGAAAATGTGAAGCTGCTAAATCCGTAAGGAAAAATTTTCCATTTTTAATTAAGACTTTATTAATCAAACTTTTCTTTCAATTTTGCATTAAAATATTGCCTCTACTACTTTTATTCACCTCCAGAATTCGGATTTTTATGCAAAATTTAATTTTAATTTAATTTAATTTATTAAATTTATTAAATAAAAAAAATAAAATTTAATTGTATTAACTGACACAAGATTTTTCCTTTAACAGAAGTTTTAGAAAATAAATTTTTTATTAAAATTAATAATTAGCAATGGAAGAAAAAAATTAGCTTTCGATCGTTTCCATCTCAATTCGCTCAGGCCAACTAAACATATCGTTAAAAATATTTAAGAATATCGTGTAACCAAATCTGGACAAATTCAAAAAGGAAAACACAAAAAAAAAGGAAAAAAATTAGAAGGCAAACAACCTTTAAATTTTAAAGTTTGTTTTTTAATTTTTAAATAAATCACATTCTTGGTGCCATGAATCTGTATGTAAAAGTAAGAAGAAAGAAAGGAAGAAAGAGAATGTGATTGGTTGCCTTCTATTTTATTTTCTCTTGTTTTTTGTTTTCCTTTTTGAATTTGTCCAGATTTGGTTGCATGAAATTTTTAAACTTGTTCTATGACGTTAAATTTTGATCTTCGTCAAAAAAAATCTGCTAAAAATCTTGAAAATATATTTTTTATATATAAAATGATGTTTCTTATCCTGTTCCAAAATCTAACTGCATAATAATGTTGCAGTTCGTGTTTTTGCAAACTCCGGGTAAAGTTAATCGTGCCGTTCACTTGGTAGTGTCTCCAGAAACGATTGATAAATTCAAACAAATGATGGGTACTAAATCTCTCGAAACAAGAATCATAAACGAGAATATACAAGAGGAGCTGAATAAAGAGATATTGGCAAGTCGCTTGAGCGAAATGAATTGGTACTCTTATCATAAATATGATCAAATTTGTGCTTGGCTACATTTTCTCGTCCTAAAATATCCCGAATATCTTGAACTCATTAACTTTGGAAAATCTTTCGAAAATCGAGATATTTTGGGTGTTAAGTTGTCATTTCAAGAGGACAAACAAGGTGTATTTATAGAGGGTGGTATACTTGGTAATTCATACATATCTCCAGCAACAGTTACTTATATTTTAAATGAATTCCTAACCTCTAAAAACAAAACTATCAAGCGTTTAGCAAAGAAATATGATTGGTACTTCCTTCCAGTAGTGAATCCTGATGGTTATGAATGTTCTCAAATTCTTGTAAGTAATTTTTTTGTATAAAACCATATAAAAATTTTAAAAGCGATTTTATGTTTCTTAATTCTTTATGAGGAATATTATATAAATATAATTATGAAACATGTTAAGGCAATGTTTAATCGTTGGTGGATGAAAACAAGATCTTATACGATGCTAACGTATTTATGCCCGGGAGCTAATGCGAACCTTAATTTTAAATACAAGTGGAACGGTGAGCAATCAAGAAATTATTCAACGTATCTTTAAAGAAATAGAAAAATTTTAAATACTTTTGAAATATTAATCCCCATTTAAGAGGTTGGTACCAGTTATATTGCCTGTCACAATTATTATCCAGGGTATGAGGCTTTCTCCGAAATTGAAACTAGGTCTTTAGCAAAATTCCTACAAAAGATTGCTAAACACTTATTCGCATACATCTCACTCCAAAGTTATGGGCAAAATTTGATGATTCCTTATGGGCATACCCGTGAACATCTCGATAATTACAATGAAATGGTGAGTCTAAAAATCAAGTTACCCTGTTTAAAATTTCTGAAAATTACTTGAATACTTATATCCTAAATAAGTTATACATCAGAGGCAAAAATATTATTAGTTACAAATTGTACTTTTCAGATTATTATTGCACAAAAAGCAGCACTTGCTCTAAAACGCAGATACGGCACAAGATATAGAGTCGGAACTGTTTATGAAACGACAGGTGAGAAATTATCTATATTTAAAAAAAAAATAATAAATTTTGAAACTTGTCCCAATAACCAGGTGGTACGAGTGGAAGTTCAACTGATTGGGTTAAAGCTTGTTTAGAACTACCTGTTGTCGTGACTTATAAAATGCGTCCTGAAAACAATGTTGTACTTGATTCTAAATTTATAATTCCTAATGGACAAGAGATTCTCGAATCCTTAGTTGTTCTATTTTATCATGCTGGGAAATTTGGTTATGGAGTCCACGCAAACACCAGTGTAACCGGAGAAAAATAGATGTTAAGCATAGGGACAGCCATCTAGACGTTAAGTTTTTAATAGCTACATTATGCATGCTCCAAATTATGTTGTTTTTAACTGAAATTTCATAAACGCCGCTGGATTTAGCATTCTCTTCAATTAATTTCAATTTAAAAACCGTCTGAGTGTATCGATTATGTTTGTGATTAAGGGCATGTACCAAATTGAGACGTCATTAATTACTGTCTTTTACTTGCTTTTAAATGTATTATATTCAACAGGTTTATTATTAGGATATTGAGGATATTAAGCTGAAATTATGGAAAATGATGAAAGGTATATCGACATCTGTCTGATGTCGATATACTTTTTCTTGTAAAAAAAAAGTTGAATTAGATCATTTTTTCAACTTAAAAATTAAACAATTGTTTCGCAAGTGCTATCATATATCTTTTGTTATTTCCCAAAATTTTAGCTCTAATAATAATAATATTAATAATTAATTAATAATTAAATATAAGTGGAATAATTAAAGTTAATAATTAAATAATTAAATATAAGTGGAAAATTAATTAATAATTAATAATAATAATTTTATTATCTAATAATAAACAGTAAAATCAAGTGAAAAACAATAATGTGCTGATTACCATGAACACTGTTTTTTTGCTTATGATGAGGTACCAAATTCACTGATTTTTATCGAATATTAAACGCTTTTTTATCTTTGAAAGTAATTGAGATTAATTACTCGTAGATCATCAGTGTTTCGTCCAATAAAGTTCATAAGTAGGTCAATCGATATTTATGCATCTCGTAACAAAAAATAAATTTTGTAATACAATCACAGTAAAAACGAAAAATATTATTTAACCCGATTGCAGAATAAAAAGTCCTGCAAGAAAAATTCACTTCACAGAGATAATTTTTTTTATTTTATTTAAAAAAGAACAAACTTTCAGAAGATTATAATGATTTTTTTTATATGTAGAAACATTAGTGTGGAAATTTTCAATTGAAATTATCATTTTCATTTTTATTTTAAAAATCGTAAAATTTTCATCAATTTCAATTTTCAATAAATTCGTGAATATTTTCATCATGCATTTCATTAAACTTTTTGTTTTATTTATGAAGGAGTTTTAAGTATTAATATGGATTTTGTGAGAAATTTATTAACCCTAGACAGTCACGTTGGATCAGTATGACGCGGAAATTTTTTTTCTTCTGAAACTGTCTCAGCCTACATTTCTAGCTAAGAGAATTAAAGAAATAATAATTTAAAATGGTTTTCGTGAACAAATATTTTTTGAAAAACTTGACTTTTTAAAGAATTTTTTTTCAACATAATGCCATTTTAATTGTTATTTTATCTTAATGATAATACCGTCTACAATGTTTGAACTTCATCCCAGGATTTTTTCTGATTCAATAAAACTGTTAGTTTTTAAACTGCAGCTCATCAAAAATTGACTCGGGTTATAGTGACCCAGTGTGACGGTCTCGTTCGAAAAAAGAGGTGTGACTGTCTAGGGTTAAATTTCATAGTACTAAATATAAAATATTACAAATCTCTAACAATAAGAGTGACATCAAAGGGTGTGGATAAAATATCCTGAAATAATATATAAAATATAAGTCTCCTTAAACTTACATTTTTGTAACTTAATTTCACCAATAAATAATTTAAGGGTACCCACCGGTTAATTTTTTGCTTATTAAAATCCTGTTCATATAGTATCTTAATATTTTTTTCTAATGCGTTTTCATACGCAGCAAAAATAAAAATAATTAAAACTGCATTTTGGGATAGAATTTCAAAATGCTTCTTATGTTTCAAAAATCAATATCATCATCTGGTGATTTTTTTACACACTTTCTAACGTGTTTTAAAAAATCTATCATTTGGATTTTAAAGTCAATTTTTTCAAGCATTTAATTTTTGTTAATGCAATATTTTTGTATTTTAATCAAAACACGTTCTCAATTTTTTCTGGTGGACTATTTTCGATAACAAAAGTATTTTAGCAGTTGGAAATAATTATACTTTTTCTAAAAGAAGAAAATTAATTAGAAAAATGTTAATATTACTACATAAAAATTAATCTCCAATCATAAATTTTATTATTAATAGTCGGAAATTTTTTGTAACTTTTTAAGACTACTTTGAACAACTTCTCGCATGGAATGTACAATAACTTGATATACTTCGAAAATACAGTTTATAAATGATAGCAAAATTTTTTGTCCTGGTTTTGATATCACAATGTGTTTTCATATTCAAATTAATATAAAAAAATATTACAACTCTAGTCAATGAAAATTTCTGTAGGCTAAAATGTTACTGGTGCCTCCCCTTAACTGAATTGCATTTATATCACTATTTCACAACTTTATCTTTAGAGATTACACCTATTTTTTGAATTATTAAATTTAGTACATAATATAGGTACTTCCAAAAAAAGTTTGAGTATTTTCTGTTAAATTGAATTACTTCACACACCATTACTTTTCGACACTAAAGAGAGAAAGCATTCTGATGAAAAGCAAGATTTCTTATGATGAACATTTCAGTGAAATTTTCATGAAAAGATTCAAACATTTTTTTCGTGAAAATATAAAAAAAATATATAATATGAAATGAAAATATAAATATAATGAATATATATGAATATTTATATGAATATATATTTATTATATATAATTATTATATATAACTTATACGAATTTAGAAAACTAGAATTATGAATAGAAGGATGCAGTTTATCAGTTAGAATTTTCAATTGGTACTTTTTTGGTCACGTTTAGAACATTGAATCTTTCGAAATTGAGTTTAATTCAACAAGAAATGGAAGCTTTGAAGCTCTCTTCGGATGTAAAATTTCTCGAAATCGAAATTATTTGAATTTCGATTTCGATTTCGAAAAATCTTAAATTCGAAGAAAGCTTAGAAGCTTAAAATACTTCTTGAATTACACTCAATTTCGAAGAATTCAATGTTCTAAGCGTGGCCAAAAAAAAAAACCAATTTGCATTGAAAATTCGAACCGACGAACTACACACCTCTAATTATGAAGTTCGAATTTAGTGAATTTAGTGCTCTTAATAATTTTATCCTGCCAGATCTCTTAATAAATTTTAGACAAGTAGAAAAAAAGATCCGTGTGAAAAAAATTCTGAAATTAGAACGGATCAGATCTACCCAGATCATGCAGATATCCTTAGCGAAGACGAAAAAAGACAACCTCGAGTTGGAATAAGAAATGGATGCAAGATTTGAGAAGGGAGAGAGGTATCAGCGAGATGAGACGAGGTCATTACAGTCGAAAGGCTATCGATCACTCACCTAGGAAATCCAGGAGATGTTCAGGATAGGTAATGGGTGACGTCGTCGTCAAGGCGTATAAATGCAAAAGGAAACTTTTGACAATAAGCTCCATGGATAAGTGTACGACAGTGGAAAATCTTGGTCAGATAGCCAGTAAATTGGAAGAGTGGAGAAGATTAGAAAAGACTAGAGAAGATTCAATTTATTAAGATCATATGACTCGGAAGAAGAAAATTGCATTAATAAGACTCTAATATGAGCGGCTGAAAGTAAAAACGGGACAAAAAAGTTTGTGACTAAAAATGGAACATAAATTTTTCGGAGTAAAAAGGGAACAAACAAATCTTCCGAGTGAAGTTGGAACAAAATTTCTTCAGAGCAAAAATGCAACAAATTAATTCTCTGAGTAAAAAATGATAATTAAAATTTTCCCTTTTTCTTTGTGGGAGATGTTTTCTCAGAGTCTCCTTGTTACGAAAAAGCATTTACTGGACCGCAGGATAAGTTAAAAATATCAGTTAACTTAGAAAAAAGCAACAATGGTTGTAAAAATGTCAAATTTCCACATTTTG
>JBAGKK010230982.1:0-21637 GCA_037177015.1 Euceroptres primus | reverse complement strand
ATTTAATTTAATATTTCGATTACCTTTGAATTAAATAATAATTTACTTAAAATTTGTAATAAGTATAAAAATTATTATTTCTGAATTAAATTGAAATTTAAATAAATTTGAAGCTAGATTAATTGTGATTTTGCATGTATTTAGTGGGAATTCTTTTTTCAGTTCCATGCATTTTAATAATATTTTTAGTCTCACAATTTTTTTCCCTTTAAAATTTACAAATGAATAGTAGCCTGGGACCTAAGGTTTCCAGGCGGTCAACTCGGAATAGAAAAAAAGGGTGCTCGACCTCGGATCTACGACGAGCTACTATCGACATAAAAAGTTTGGAGACCACAGTCAGGTCTGGCGCTGCGGGGTGCTAAGGAACTCAAGGATGTAAGACGAGGACAAGGAAGTCCTTGATTTTCAAGGCCTTATATAAACAAGGCCTTATTTTTTTTGTCTTAAGTGCCTTGAAAATCAAGGCCTTACTCGGATTTTCCTTGCCTTCCTCGATTTTTTCCTTGACATTCCTCGTCTTGAACGGCATCACTAAAGAGAACTGATTATGTACCGGAAGTTCTTATAACCCTGTGAGGGGATCAAGAAACCAGTATATACCATATGTCGTAGCCACTTAGTGTAATTAGACGTTTCACTCTTTAAACATAAATAATTTAAAATTTCATATTTAAAGAGCTATGAAAATAAGACTATTTATAATGACACTCTTATTTATTTTAAAGAAATAAAATTTTTATTATGGTATTGAATGGAGCGTAAATTTCATTTGGGAGGACTGAGTGAAAAGTATTATTTGCACTAGAATATGTTTATTAAATATTTTTTCGTCATTTTGGCATTTCCATTTGACTTTTTCTCGATGTCATGAAGAAAAGCACTGTATTTGCCATGTCCAAATGAAAATTTTGGCTTGAGTGATTAAATCCCTCGGCTTCGTCTCGTGATTTAAACTAAGCTCTCGCCAAAATTTGCGTTTAAACTTGGTGAATAATGTACTATTTTGAAATCTCCGTCCTTAAATTGATAACTGTATACAAAGAGATTGTCCTATATACCATGTGAACTGTATTTTTACAATATATAAAATAAACTAATTGTAAGACTTGCAATTGTGGTTTTTAAAATATAATATTGATAGAATTTTATCACACTATATGCTGGGTGGTAAGTTAGGCGTTTCATGAAACGGCTATAATAGTTAGACAGATAATGAAACTCGGATCTATTACACGATCTGTCTAAAGAAGACTGAGCACTTCATGAAACGGCTAAAAATTCTATACAGATAGTGTAACTGTCGATTATTACACAATCGACTAGCGCTTCATAAAATGTCTAGACTTTTCATGAAACGTCTAATTACACTAAGTGGCTACGACATATAAAATTAAAAATTAAACTTAAATAAAATTTTAAAATTCAAAAATTCGAAATTTTGCAATTTTAAATTTAGTCTTAAAAATAAAAGTTTTCTGAATTACGTATTCGAAACTGAATAATTAAAAATTTGAAAATGCACTTTCAGAAATATCTGGTTAAAACACCAATTGTATTTCGCGCCACCTCCGAATAGATCAACTCGTAGTTCTCCCACCTTGTGCCTGTGCTGCCACAATTTCAAAGAATAACCGTAAGAAAAACCACGCCTGTTCTCTGCGCACGCTCGGTTACTCATTCTCTTCTTTGTGCAAGAAGTGTGTATATCGTTCCGAGATGGGTAAACACAACCGTTCGCGAAAATACAGTAGTGATTCGTCTGATGACGAAAATTATTCGCGCGAATTGTTAAAAGTGATCAAGAACTTGAAAACGAAACGCAGGAATAAGCGCCGGCATCGTAGGAATTTTACTCCATCTATGTCAGGAGATTCGAGTGTGTCAAGTATTAGTCGCCATTTTAAACCCAATGATCTGTGAGGTCTCACCTCTCAGAAACGATCTGGGTCTGATCCATTTCGTATCCAATGGCTCTTAACCATTGTGGAAGAATAGTTTTCCGTGGGTGATTCGTCTTTTCCTTCACGCAGGCTCTTAATCTGTAGGTAGGACTGTTACGATTGAGACGCTCCAACAGGCTTTTTCCTGCATAGAAAAAATTTGTTTGGGAAGGGTTTTGATATAGCCTTTTTACAAATGCGAACTTGGTGTTTTTCTTAAAATAGATCGAGATAGCTGTCGAAAAAGGCAAAGATCACGCTCTAGTTCGAGAAATAGCACATACTCTACTGGAAATTCGGAGCCTGAAGTATATGATCCGCCATCTTCAGACAGATAACCAGTGCCGCCACTTTCGAATTTGGCACCACAGGCAAATATCTCGAGTGTCCATGAGGTACAGCAGGTGGTGCCTGAAGCTGCTGATTCGTCAAATAAGAAAATTAAAGAAGGCGTTCTCAATTCTCTTGGTACACGTTGCCTAGAAGACAGAGCCCTTGCACCGGCAGTCCTGGAGGATATTGTCATCCGCTGGTCGGACATTATTAAAATTGATCTCTCATCAGAAGAGAGAGCAAAGCTCGTCCTAGAATACTCGCCACCGGTCAATTGTTTGGAAATCGACCCTCCAAAGCTCAACGACGAAGTTAAACTAGTTTTACAAAAAGCTGAAAATACCTTATCAAGAGATGAAAAGATCATTTCCAAACAAAAAAGTTTAACAGCTAGCGTTTCTGCTATAGGCAGATCCATTATGACCTTCGTCCAAAGGGATGCCTGTCAAGAAGGGGAAACTGTGGATCCTTCGATTGAGAACCTAAGTGAGGCTTGTCGCTTGCTCACTGATCTGCAATACGGCGAGTCACAAATAAGAAAAAAATCTGATCATCGTTAATATGGACCCTCCTTGGAGGGACTCCCTGAAAGCTACAAAGATGAATCAGTTCCTATTTGGAAACGATCTGCGAGAGAGTTTGAAGTCTGCTAAACTACTCGACAATTCGGTCAAGGTGTTCAAACCTGCAAAATTTCAGACGTCAGGAACGCCAAAAAACGAAAGGAGTCCGCCTCGTCGAAAAACGAAACCACATTTTTCGACGGCGGGCAGAAGAAATTCTTCACGGGCACTCCGAGATCTCAGAACCAGCGCAAACAGGACTACCACAAGACACCGTACAAGAATACGAGACAGAGGTTTCTGTAAGTATAATTGCTGGAAGATTACGTTTATTCTTAAAAAAGGGAGGCTCTAACGGCACAAGGCTCTAACCTCAGACCCGCGAATTTTATCCTGGATAAAGGGTTATAGCTTACCCTTCTCTTCTCCTCCTTGTTAATTGAAGTCTGTCCACAAATCCAAATGAACAAAAGCAGATATGGATAATATTATGTCGCTAATCTCTCAACTTCAAGCTAAAGGAGCGTTAGAAAAATGTAGTCCGTCAGACGATCAATTTATTTCTAGCTTTTTTCTTGTACCAAAACCTGATGGGTCTCTTAAATTCATTTTAAATATTAAAGACCTAAATGAATTTATTCAAGCAGAACATTTTAAACTTGAAGACTACAGAACAGTTGTCAGTCTTGTGAGTCCGAACTGTTTTATGTCAACTCTAGACTTGCAGGGCGCGTATTATTTAGTATCAATACATGAATTAGACAAAAAATTTTTAAGAATTGAATTTAATGGAAAGTTTTATCAATTCACTTGTCTTCCGTTTGGTCTCTGTACGGCCCCCAAATTGTTGACGAAACTAATGAAACCTTTGGTTTCTTATCTACGAAGATTAGGATATAGTTTGGTTCTTTATTTAGATGACTTTCTTCTTTTCGGAGGTACATATCTCGACTGTAGGGTAAATTCAAAGACACCTAAAGAGTTATTAGAAAGCTTAGGGTTCATAATAAATTTGAAAAAGAGTCAATTAAATCGCAAACAGAGATGTAAGTTCTTAGGATTTATTTATAATTCTAAATCTATGGCATTAGAACTCCCCCCTGAGAAGCTATTTCATATTCAAAAACAGCTAGAGATCTTTAATAAACCTTTGCAGTTTAGGATAAGAGTCTTCGCACAATTTGTAAGATCTATAGTAGCTTGTTGCCCAGCTTTAAATACAGCTGGGTCTACACGAAAGATTTAGAACGGTAAAGATTTCTAGCTTTAAGAGAGAAAGATGAAAATTATGATGCTCTCATGACTGTTACATTTAATCCTTTGGACTTAAAATGGTGGCAATCAACTATCTAGTCGGGTAGAAACTCTATTAAAGGTCTAGTGTTTCGCATAGAGATTTTTTCCGATGCTTCTAAGTCGGGTTGGGGAATCGTATGCGATAACCAAAAAGCTAGTAAGTTCTGGTCAGTGTCTGAACGTAAACTTCACATTAATTTCTTAGAACTCAAAGCAGCCTTCTTTAGTTTTAGGTGTTTAGCTAAAGACTTCCATAATGGGGAAATTCAATTAAGAATAGATAATACACCTACCGTTCCGTACATTAATAGAATGGGCGGTGTCCAGTACAAGACTTAAACAAGATCTTAAAAGAGATTTGGCAATGGCGCGAGGAGCGTAATATTTGGATTTTTGCTTCCTATATTAATCCACAAGATAATTTTGAAGCAGATGCAGAATTGCGAAAATTAGAACCTGAAACGGAATTTGAACTATCTATTCCCGCATTCAATAAGATTGTCAGAACTTTCAGAATACCAGAGATCGACTTGTTTGCAAGTCGAACGAATTCAAAATGTATGCGTTATATCTCCTGGAAAAGGGATTCTGGGTCTGAGGCGATAGATGATTTTACCTTGGATTGGAGTTCGGTTTTCTTTTAGGCTTTTCCGCCGAGTAGTAGTATAATCTTAAGAACTCATACAAAAATGAGAAAAGATCAGGCGGAGGGAATCATGATAGTGCCAGACTGGCCAACCCAGTTCTGGTACCCGTTATTTCATTCACTGATGATTCGCAAACCAATTAAATTTAATCCGGATATAAATCTTTTAATTTTGTCTGATAGGAATCCACATCCGCTTTGGAGAAAACTTACCCTGATGGCAGGGTGGTTATCCGGGAGGCGTTCCTGAGACGAGGAACCCCAGAGAAGTCGTTGAAGGTCATGAACGGTTCTTTAAGTTCTTCTTCGATAAAAATTTACGACGTCGCACTCAAAAAATGGTGGAGATTCTGCGCCGAGAGATCGGTCCAATTTTTCAATCCTCCGATAGCACATCTACTAGCTTTTCAAACCAACGAATTTGACAAGGGGTTGTCACATAGCTCCATAAATTCTACAAGGTCAGCAATCTCATTGATTGTAGACTCAGAACTCGCTAAGAACCCTGGATTAAAACGTTTTCTTAGAGACGTGTCCAGTTTGCGACCTTCCAGACCACGTTATGAGAGCACCTGGGATCCAACAATAGTATTAGACTATTTTTTAGAAATACCTCCAAATGAGGAGCTAAGGTTGAAAGAGTTATCGAAGAAATTAGTTACCTTGATTGCTCTCATAACTGGCCACAGGATGCAAACATTTTCATTAATAAAGATTGTTAACATTAGAGATACAGCGACGGCAAATGTTAAGTCGTTGGGTTAAGGACGCCTTAACCGAGAGCGGTATCGATACAGATATTTTTTCAGTTCATAGTACACGACATGCGTCCACATCGACCGCTAAAAGACGTGATGTTGATTTAGACTTAATTAGAAAGACGGCAGGTTGGACAGATAGGTCTCAAACATTCGCCACATTTTATGACAGAGAAATTGTGAAGGATAACCAGCAATTTGCTAGGTCTATCTTAGAGGGTTAATAAACAGTTAATTTTAGTTTGCGTTTAATTAATCTATTCTTAAGGAATTCTTTTTCGGAATGTAAGAAAATTTTTAATAAATTTTTTCTTATCAGATTGGTTGCCGTAATCTGTTAACTACTTTCAACATCTACGAGTTGATCTATTCGGAGGTGGCGCGAAATACAATTGAATAATTGAACGAACTTACCTGTGAGTAAGTGAAGTTGTTCGATTCTAATTGTATAAGCGCCACCGAAGAATAGATCAGTCCCACACGGTATATAAATATAAATACACTGACCCTTTAACTAATTTTTTAATTCTTAGTTACATCCGTTTAGTAAAGTGGGGGAACTACGAGTTGATCTATTCTTCGGTGGCGCTTATACAATTAGAATCGAACTTCACTAAAGGTAACTGCGTTTAATTATTCAATTAACAAATAAACAATAAATAAATAAATAAATTTTCAACCACATTAAATGAATTTTCAAACACAGTAAATAAAAAGTTGTTGAATTTTCAAGAAATTTCTAACAGTGCGTTTCTAACTGAACATTTCTATATCAAAGCTTTCCAAATTGAATAATTGAAAATGGTCAACATTTTTTTATTCAACAAATTATAATTATATCCCAATAATTATAATTATAATTTAAAAATTATAATTATATAATTAAAATTACAAAATTATAATATTATCAGGGATCAAAGTTAGTCCTCTATACTCCTTTTTTCCTTCTCTCCCTCCTTTCCCCTATTATTCTCCAAATTTCCTAAAATCACGTTTTTTAGAGTTTCATTCCTTTCTTCTGTTTTTTTCCTCTTTATATTTACAGTCCCGAATTATTTTTCATGAAATATAAGAAATAGAAACTTGTGATATTTTAAAACTCTTTTAATGTTTTCTTAATGTTTCCCATAATTTCCAAATTTTCAAAATCTACTTAAGAATCCTCAAGCCTCTTAAATTACGCCAGAATATATAAAATTGATTTAAAATCCTGAAAAATTCACCAAAATATTCCAGAATCTTCTAAAATTTTCTGAATACTTCAGTAACCTTCTAGAATTTTCTATAGAATCTTTTAGAATCCTTCATAGCCTACAAAAGATTACCGAAATTCTCTCAAATTCGTTAGAATCTTCAAACTTATTTGCGATCTGGAAAAATTCTCCAAAATATTCTAGACTATTTTAAAATCTACAGTCATTAGATTCTTTTGGATTCTTCCATAATGTTTTAGAATCTTCTGAATTCTCCTGTAATAATCTTATACAATCTTAAAGAATTCTCAATACAATCTTTAAGAATTCTTAAAAATTCTTTAATATTTTACAATATATACCAGCATGTTCCAGAACCTTCTAAAATCGTCTAAAATCTTCTGAACTCTTGCATGAAATTCTAAAATCTTCCAGAAGCCTCAAAAATATTCTGGAATTTACCTGAATTTTTGAACGTTCAAATGAACGAACTTTTTTTCTGAACTCAAATTTATCTTGAAATATCGTTCAATCTACAAAATAAAGAGAAATATCATGATCTTCTTTATCAATACTACATTAGTTTCTATATTAATAAACCAATATTTTAAGACAAATTTGAGTTTAAAATGAAATCAAATAAAAATTTTGTTCATTTGAACATTCAGAACTTCAATCAAATTATTCTAAACTGCACTAGAATTTCCATAAATCTGCAGAATCCTTTAGAACCCTCTCAAGCTTACAAAAGTCTCTAATAATCTTGAGGAATCTTCTAGACTGTTTTCAGAATCTTCCTAAAATTCTGTAGACTTTTCGAGTCTTCAAAAAAAACACTCTGTAAGAGGCTAGAAGATTTTATAACTTTATAGAAGATTTTGGAAAAATCAGGAAGTCTCTGGGAGATTCGAAAACACAAAAATCTAGATTGTAGAAAATTTTATGGGATTTCACAAGATTGAATGAATCTACAAGTTTATGGAAAATTAAAAATATTGTAGAAGATTTTAAAAGTTTGTTGCAAAGTTCTGAAGTCATGAAGGATTTTAGAAAATTCTAGTGCATTTTCCAAAGATTCTGAAAGTTTAGTTTGAGGAGCGTTTTATTAGGTTCTAGACAGGAATTTTGAGGATTTTTTAAGATTCCGGAGAATTGCAGCTTTCTTTCGTATTTTGAAAAAAAACTTGTCCCTTTTTTAAATCCTCTTTTTTGAAACGAAATCCCCTATTTTCCCTAGAATTGAACTACTGAACCACTGTTATCTCTGCACTGAAAAAAATGGTTTAGCCGTTCCGGCTAAACGTATAGCTGGAGTTAGCCTTCTAAGAAAAATGTGTCACCTAAATATATAACTAGTTTAGCTAAATTTTTGTATCTAAAAAATTTTTAGATGACAAAATTGATCTAAAACAGTTATATATTTAGATAATTCAGCTATATTTCCTGAGAAGACGAAATCCAGTTAAACTTTTTTTTCATTGTGTACTATATAATTATAATTATAATCATAGCGGCAGAAAACGGTCAAGGCAAATAAAAAATTGGTCAGGGATAAGTCAGGGAATTTTGAAATTGGGATTTTCAAGCAACCCTGAAATTACCCTGGGAAACATAAACCAGCCACTTTCGGTGTTTGAGCTTCATTTGAAAATAGCGTATTTGCCAAAGGTTCGCTGTTTATTAGTAATTTTTCCAGTACGTTTAACTGAGCAGATTATTGGTATGCGATTTCAAATGAGGCGTAAGCAATGCTTCGAAAGAGGCATACGAGCTCGAAACTGCGCTTTGACAAGTTTTATCGTGTTTATAACGTGATGCAAATACGGGAAAAGCGCATTCGCACGCACGCCAGGTTGTGTGATAAAGAGTAGAACGGATGAGACACCGTGAGAGAAGATGATACCAACGTAATTACGCTGTACGGGGCACACTAATCCTCATATAATACTGAGGGTTTGGCCAAATGCCAACCGCCAGGCCATAGCGTGGTATGTTGCTTGCCAACTATCTTCCGCACTTTATACCACACGTCCTGCGTACAAATGTAATGCCTTGAAGGACCCTCACGACCATGGGACACCGATCGTTTTCTCCACTTCTCATAAAACTTGATAAATGTGATAAAACTTTTATACTTTACGTTTTATTGGACATTTCAATCAAGTTTCAAATTATTGGCTTAAATTTTTATTATTTGGCATCTTCTCTCTGATTGAAAAATCAATGCCTATCTGGAAAGATGCTCTGCTGTCTTCATCTTGCTCTCGGGAGCGAAACGGGGGCAAATACGTTATTAAAGTCGTACGTGACTTTGATACAATTTCGAGTTTTATCTCAAGTGAAAACAATTATTGCCCCTGATGCTTTTTCACCCATTCTATATACAAGCAGAAAATTACTTTTGAGAAAATATTACACTCAGAATGAGAAAAGGAAGTTTTAATTGATAAATAAATATTTCTTTATTCGTACACTAAATTCAAAATATCAGAGCGTTGCAGATAAACTTTTTTAACAACAAAAAACAATGGAAAATATATGGGCAAAATATTCATTTATTTTTGTATAAAACTGCTGCAGATCAAATTGATTTATTTTTTGGATCATTTTGATATCTTCCGATTTACTGTGTGCAAGCGAACTGAATAGGTCTTATAAAAGAAACTCTTAATGAAAATGAATACATTATTATTTTATAATAATATTGATATTATTTATTTGCACTAATTGTAAGGAAATTTTAGGAAAAATATTTCCTGAATGCAAATAAATTCCATATGATGTACCGTACCGGATGAAGTCACTTTGTGACAGAAACTTATTAGCATTATTGTGCACCTTCTGCTTGCATGGTGCAAGAAGTTAAAGTTGGAACAAAAAATTTGATTACTTATTTCATATATTTTACCAAAATATGTTTGTCAACAGACAAAATATGTAAATGTTTCAAACCTTTTTATTTCAATTTTAATTTCATGCTCCATGCAAGGAAAAAATTGTGTAATTATGCTGATATAATGCTAATATTCTGTAGAAATTTACCATAGGAATATTCAATTGAAACAAACTGCATTCATTAATAAAATTTATATGTATTTCAATTGAATGAATACGCATTTTATTTCCTAAAAATATTTTCAATTCAATGGTTCAAATTATTTGGAAATTATTCAGGCGGACCGAAAATATCGAATTTCGAACAATCAACTCCCAGCTATGAGAAAAAGTTGCTTGCCTTTTCTAATTAGGATGAGAGTACGATTTTTGTTCTTAATTTGTTTTATCAATATTATAGCAAGCCACTTCGAGCTTCAAATCTTTAATTTTGAAAATTTTGTTTCTATTGGTGCAAAAATTATGGTTAATTTTTTTAATGCAGAGATTGTGGTGATAATTATTAATAATAGAAAATACAAACTGAAAAAAATAATTCTGACCAAGTTATGATTTGTTGAAAATTACCTAAAAAATGACTGGTTTCAATTCGCTCAGGAAACTTTTATTTTAAAAAATTTGTTATTTTTGTAAATGAAATTTCATAGACCTGGAGTGGACATTTGTACAATCTAGTCATTATTTTTAAAAACATACAAAAAAATGTTTAGTTGTTTTTTTCAGTCCCTTCAGAAACTCTAAAATTCCGAAATTCAATCAATCAAATCAGATTAAAACTTTTTTAGATTACAATAAAAATAATGGTTTGATTCTTCACTTCAACCTGATGAAATTTAATTTTAAAAATTAACAATTTTTTGAAGATAAAAGTTTCATTCAGTTTTTTAGGGAAAAACTCATTGTTTTGCGAATTTTCAAAAAGTCATAACTTGGTAAAAATCAGTTTTTGTTTATTTTTTATTTTTTACGATTAATGATCGCTACAATCTCTGCATAAAAAAATGACCATAATTTTTGCACTCATAGAAAGAAAATGTAAAAAATGTAAAAAATTTAAAATTTCAAGCCTTGCTTGGTGGTGGCTTGCTATAAAGTGGACCAAAAATGAAAAATAGAAAATTGCACACTCATGATTAGAAAACGCAACTTTTTTTGATATTCTAGATTTGATTGGTCAAAATTTGATAGTTTCAGCGCACCCTAACGTAGGTATTATAATAAAAATAATAATTGCCATAAAAAATAAAATAATTCTTTATCGAAATTGATTGTAGAAAGCCGGCTTCAAGTTTCTAAATGGGATACTTTTCAAAGAAATCTGCAAATGGTTGAAAATTAGTGTTATAACCCCTGGTGCAATGCCTGGATGCAGAATGCAACTATTTGAAACTTAAAGGTAATTCTGCGATGCCATAGGTAAATCTGATCGTGGTATACGTATTAACCAGAAATTGCCTTCAGTATACGATCGTTACAATGACTATAAATTCCGATCGAATTTCGATAGAGTTGGGCTGTTATCGTGGAAGGTAAGGCACACCAGGCAGGCTTGCAACAAACCACCTCTACAGCTTAATGAGAGTCGAAGTACGAGATCCCTTCATGGGATCGCGCCTGGGTATGCGCCTATCTTCCCAGGATTCTGTACTTTGATCGATATCACGTTGAGTCTTTACGACATGCTCTATTATACATGGTATACTCAAATCCGAAACTTTGGTATCGTCTCCAAGTTAAACGACTAAACAAGTTTCGCCTGAGGCTGTCAGTCAAGAACATTAAGCAGTTTTGGTTCGTTTAGCTATCAAATTCAGGATAGTTTCAACCAAGTATGAAAATCATTTTTCAAAAACGATTTGCTTGATTGAGACAACACAATTTGTAATTGAGTCAAACAAAATTAAACGGTTCTAAGTCCATTCAACCTAATTTTACAGGAGTGACGAAAAATCTTCCCAGATCTATGATCTACAATCAATTGAGTCCAATTTGTGTATGTGTAGTCTGATAGACTAAACTAATGACCATTATATAAAAAAAATAGATGGTACAACGTCTGAATTTTATAATTCAATGGCGATGAATTTAGGGCCGCTTGACTTTCCATGGAATTACATGTAAAAAAAGAAAACAAATCGCAAAAAGAAATGACTTAAAATTAATATTTTTGTTCTTATAATATCATCAAATAGCAAAAAATTAAGATTAAAACGTTAATTTTAATTTTTTTCTTTAAAACCTTTCTACTTGTCAAATTATTAGAAATCGAACATAAAATTTAAAAAAAAACAATTGAAACAATTGAATTCTTACGCTTTAATTTAAGCACACAGATTTTCTAAAATATTACGACACTTTTAAGTGGCTAATTTATGAGCCAGTTTACACCGTTCAAGTTAAGCGCGCCTAAAGTACATACGTATGTAGTTTAAGAGAGAGGAGTTGCTTACGTGTATACAGCTAGGCAACGCCTCTTCGTACTTACGCATTTTAAGCGCGCTTAACTTGGTCGGTGTAAACTGGCTCTATGAGTAAACACTTAGCAAAGCTTAATTTTATTCACTGAAATAGGTGTAAAAAGTAAATAAAAAAAGGGGGGTGACGATAACTCAATTTCATTAAAAAGTGGACTTATGACCGATTGGTTTTCCTTGGCTCAATTGGTCCTAGGACAAAACAATAAAGAAATTAATTGGTCTTTGAATTTAAGCAATAAAGAAAAATACGATTGCAATTTTTTGATTCACAGGAATCACGTCGGTTCAGTAATTCAATTTTAGGGAGAATAGGGGATTTCTCTTTCCAAAAAGGACAATTTTTTCTTTTAAAAAAACCAAGGAAGTTAATAATTGTAAATGAATGAAACATGTTTTAAGAAAACTCAAATTTTTTTCAAAAATAAAATAATATTTTAACCATAGATATTAAACTTAATTGTCGTTTAACAAGAAAAAGGAAAAAATAGCCTAATTAATCTTTCGATGACTGCAACTAAACCAGTCAATTAAAGAATAAAAATATTATTAGAGTCTGCATAATATTCCTGAGAAATAATTTTAACGTTTCGTTGAATTTGACGAAAGAGAAAAATTCCGACAGCAAATATTTTCAAACAAAAAATTTTTCGACTCTAAACATTTAACGATGTATAAAACTTTTCGGTTACTAAAATTTCGGACCAGAATTCGGATTTTCTGAGTGTTGAAATTTCCGAATTTTTTAATTTTCAACAGATCAAATTTCCAAAAGGAGTCTACTGCAGTTCGCGGAAATCTTCAAGAATCCTAAAAACTCTTAGATTCCTGTTCAACAGAATCTAATAAAATACTCTATAAATGATTTCTAGACTTTCACAATCTTCAGAATTCTCTAGAATTTTCTAAAAACCTTCATGAAATCTTTTAGACTCGTCAACAATCTCTTAGAATCTTCTGAAATATTTAAAATTTTTCAGAAAATTTCAGAGACTTCCAGAGTCTTCAAAATTTTTCTAAAACATAGTAAAAAAGAATACTTAAAATTGTCACATCTTAAAATGGTTTGGATTAAATTCAGTCAAATTTGTATGGATTTAAGAAAAATTGATGTTATTTTCAATAAAATTTGTCTCAATTCAAAACTCAGTTCTGAAATTCAGGTAACGTGCTATAAAATTTGTATCAATATTGCCTAAATGAAGACAAATTTTACTGAATTTAATGCAAACCATTTTAAGGGGTAACAATTTTGAGTACTATTTTTTACTGTGAATCCTTCAGCAATTTCTAGGACCTCCTAAAATCTTTCAGGTCCTTTTAAACTCTTACAGAGACCTACAGGCTTTTTCAGTCTTCAAAAATCTTGTAACATCTTGAAACACGCCAAAAAATCTATTATAACTCTCTAAAATATTCTAAACTGTTTCAAAATACTCAAAAATCTTTTTAATTCTTCCATAAACTTCTAAAATCTTCTAGGCTCTTTCAAATTTGTGTTCTTTAAAGACTTTCAAAAAGTCTTAGAATTTTAGGAAGATTTTCAACCTTGTGTTTTTTGAAGAAATTTAAAAAGTCTTAGAATTTTAGAAAAATCTTTTTAATTCTTCCATAAACTTCTAAAATCGTCCAGTCTTTTTCAAATTTGTGTTTTTTGAAGACTTTCAAAAAGTCAAAGAATTTTAGGAAGATTTAGGAAGAATTTAGGAAGATTCTGAAAAAATTCTAGAAGATTCTTTTAGATTATGGGAGATGGGAGTCTTTTGTAGATTTTAGAAAGATTCTGAATGATTCTGCAGAATTCTGAAGATTCTAGAGTTCAGAATATTCTTGAGGTTTCTAAAATATTGCGAAACAGTCTAGTATATTTTGTACAATATTGAAGAATTTTGGGGTATTATTTAAGATCTTATACGACTATTATAAGAGAACCGACAGTATTCTAAAAGATTGTGGAAGAATTCAGAAGAATCTAGACTATTGTAGAAAATTCTAGAACAGTCTCGAATATTTTAGAGAATTCTTACATATCTCCCATATGTTTTAAAGATTCTAAAGGATTTGAGAAAATTTTAGGAGTCTTTCGTAGATTTTGGAAGATTCTAAAAGAGTCTGGAACCTTCTCGAAACGTTTAGAAGATTTTAGAATATGTTCAGAAGATTTAAAAAGATTCTAGAACAGTCTGGAACATTTTGAAAAATTCAAATAGATTTTGGAAAAATTGTTGAAGCTTAAGAACTATTTGAAAGATAATCTAGAAAATTATAGTGCCAGTCTTGAGGAAACACAGTCAGAGAGTTTTAGAGAATTTTAACAGATTTTGAATTTTTAAAAATTATATAAGTTTTTAGAAAGAGTCTGGAGGATTCTGAAAGGCTATGCATTATGCAGAATTTTTTGAAGAATTTTAACAAATTTCAGAAAAGTTTTGAAGATTTTGGATAATTTTATGCGATTTTGCGAGTCTTGTAGATTTTGAAGGATTCTAAAAGATTCTGTAAAAACCTAGAAGATTTTAGTTTTTATTGTAGAAGAGTTTAGAACATTTGAAAATTTGGAAAATAAGGAAATTGTCAGTAAATATTGAAAGAATTTTTGAACTTCATAAGTTTCTATTTCTCATAATTCTTGGAAAATTAATTGGAGCATAGAATTTAAAAAAGGAGAAAGGGCGAAAGAGGATCAAAATTCTCAAATAAAACGATTTTATGGGATTTTCAGAATAATAGGAGGAAATATGGAGAAAGGGAGAAATATATAAAGAAGGGGAATAAGGGACTGACTGTGTTTCCTCAATTTGAACAAATTTTTTTTATAACTATCAAAGTTTGTTTGAAACAACCAGATTTTGTGCAACCAAAAAAATCCTTTCGTTAAATGAAATACATTATGTCTTCCTTATAAGGTCAAACAAGCAGTTTGTTTATTTTTATCCAAAGATTTACACTCATCGGTAGATCGAGGGCCGGGCTCGGGGGTAGACGGTCCTCGATTCGAGCAAGCAGTCTTATGTCAACATTCAGGACCGCGTATATAGTCTCTGAACGTACAAAAGTAAAATGCACAGAGAAAGGTGGCCTCAATCTATGGGCCCTTGATCCACCGATGAGTGTATTTGATTTATAATGTACATTTTTTAAAATTCTTTTTTGCATCGGATGTTATTACAATTAGGAATGTATGTATCATTGAGTTTGCAGTTGAAGCAGTTTGTCTGAATGCAAGCTTGAAATCATCATTACTATCCGTGACAGCGAGTTTCGTTTTCAATATTTGGCAAGCGTCTCGTCATTACCCGAACGTAAATGTTATGGGCCTTGAATGTGCTGAATTTGCGGCAGAAGAGCTTACAATTTCGCTCAGTCAGCCGCGTTTTGCAACACGACTTATATTTATCTTATTTTTCGTAACGAGACATTGATACAGAATCGAGTAGGGTGCTGCTTTTTCTGCAATCTTTTTCATCCAATCCCGGCGCTTCCGCATTCACCGAAGAAGACAGGCTTCTGAAACTGTACTTCAGTATGTGCAGTGAGTTGCGAAGGAAAAGAAAAAAAACCAAAAAGCATCTATTCTATTCCTAGTGCATTCTTGACATTTTCCCAAACGAAAAATTATTTTCTTAACACAAAAATAATTTCAATTCTTGTGTGAAAAGCTGTCAGCTATTTAACATTTTATTTTGTTTTTTTTTTCATCTGGAAATTGTTGGAAGGTAGAATTTTCCGTTTCCTCATTGTGACACAAATCCTGCTTTGCATATGCCATAGAATATTTTACTTTTACCCATTCGGAGAATCCATTTTCGTAATAGCTTTAAGAAGTATGGAATTGTGGATTTCCCACGGTTTTGCGGGATCAAAACAAAGATGAAAAAAGAGAAAAGATCCGAGTTGAGTCGAAATCCCCGAAATGGAAAATTCAAGCGTATAGGAATATACTGGCAGTTCGTCTTTATGCTACGCACGCAACTGAGGTCTGAGCCTTGATAAAGCCGCTATGTATATGACGACACTTAAATGTATCGTGAACAGATCATCCATCCCAAGAAGTTCAACCTCTCAAGAACGCAGAAACCCTCCACTTACCCCTAAGGCTCTGTCGAGACTCGAACCCTCGAATGGAAAGAGCAGACAGCTCCGTTTCAGGATGAAAATTCGATTATCCTCCAACTGCTGGTCCAGGATCAGGGTTACGAAAGAAAAACAGGATTTGTGTGTATAGAGGGCTATGTTTTAGCAATCGACAAGAAACTTTTCTTTTCTATTCTCCAAATTGAAGAAATCAATGGAATATTCTAATTCCAGTTTTTCAAACAAATCCTCAGTAAAATCACAATTTTAAATTATATTTTTGTGTACAATCTCATGTAAAAAATTCTCGGGCAACTATTAGGAAATTCCCGAAAATAGATTCCTGAAAAATTCCTAAAAATTTTATAAGGTATTTCCGAGAACTTCCTGAGAAATTCCTAGGAATTTATTCCAGAAAAATTCCCATAAATTTATTAAGATATTCCCGCGAACTTATTGGTAATTTCACAAGGAACTCTCAGAAAATTCCCAATAAATTCTAGAAAAATTCCTAGGAAACTGCCGGGAATGGATTGACCTAAAATTCTAACAAATTTTTTAAGAGAATTCTGGGAAGTTTCAAGGAAACTCCTGATAATGAATAACCTAAAAAATTTCAAAAAATTTCCCAAGAGATTCCCGGAAAATTGCCAGACATTTCCTAAGAGACTCCTGGATTCCCGACTAATTCTTAGGAAACTCCCAGTAATGGAGTTTGCAATTCCTATGAAAATTGCCAGGAATGGATTGCACGAAAATTCTTAGAATTTTCCCAAGAGATTTCTGACCAATTTCCAGATATTTCCAAAGAGAATTCGTGGAAACTATTTAAAATATATAGTAATGGAATTCCCATGAAAATTGCCTGGAATGGATTGCACGAAAATTCCTAGAATTTTCCCAAGAGATTTCTGACCAATTTCCAGATATTTCCAAAGAGAATTCGTGGAAACTATTTAAAATATATAGTTCGGAGAAATTCCTGGAAAATTCGCAGTAAACTTACGGGAATGAATTTCCGAGAAATTCCCAGAAAATTCAAGTGGAAATGGTCGGAAATGGCGTTCCTGAAAATTCCTAGAAATTTTCCAAGAGAATTCTGCAAAATTTCGAGGAAATTGCGGGGAATAAATTCCAGGAAAATGATTTCCCGAGAAATTCACAGAAAATAATTCACGAAAAATAAACACGAGTCACAGAAAAATTACCAGGAGTTCCAGGAAAATTCCTGGGAATGAATTCCCGAGAAATTCCTGGGAAATTCCCGGGAAGGATTCCCGAAAAATTTCAAGGAGAATCCCTTGAATTTTTTCACATTGTATGATAATAATCAATATTTAATTGCATTTTATTTTAATTCCTACATGAATAAAAATAAAAAATAAAAAATTATCTATTATTGGATATAAATTATGATATAAATTATGTGCTATTGATTCTTTTCTATTAGGATAGGAAATTAGAATATGAGCAAGTAGTGCCATCTGCAAAGGCGTGGTTGAAACTTCAAGTTCACCCCTCTGTAACACCAAAAGGTACATCTTTTCGCACATTCTGTGCTGTTCGTTAATAAAAAGGATTTCTCACCTGTCAAGAAAATAATCGATTACTACATTTTTCTTCAAAATTGAAAATCTGTAGAATAAATTTGTACAGTTTAGAATATCTCTTATCCATTACAGATGGCGATAGAAACAATTTTTTAGCCCAAACATGCCTAAAAAATCGTTATTACAAAGAAATTGGAATTCTACCTAAATTCTAATATTTAAACATGAATCGGAAAAACAGTTTTAAACAATATTGTTTAAAATTTCAAATTCTGCTTTATATAGTTTAACAATATTTATAGCCTTTTCCGTAAGTGTTGCAAATAGTGTGCTAGAAATAAAATTCACTTATTAAAATATTTAAAGACTAAAGTAAACTCGCGTGCTGATATCAGACAAGACAAAAAAAATAACGTGACAATATTGATTAAAAATTCTCGTTAAAAATTCGATCACATCGCGACAGCTCTGGGCAAGGACGGGTGATACACACATCTGTTGTTTTGAACTAGGAAAAGAGAACGCGATTGAAGTTGACAAGAGTTTTGAACTACACATTTTTCCAAGAGAAAATTGAGCTCAATCAATAAAATTGTACGTGTGCAACTTAACCATCGTGCGTATATCATAATCCTTTTTAAAGTTTATAATCTAATAAGCTCTACCTCCAATTTTATCTAAACTATTTTTTTATAGAAACTAACAAAAAAATTCACTATAATATTCCAATATATATAATGTATGTATGTATATAATGTATGCATAATCTGCAAAAGGTTCGCCAAGTCGATCGATCAAGGGAGGTGTCACTTCTGTCCTTGAGCGACTGATGAAAAATATTATCCTATGCAATCAATCTGAAGAGCATAAAGGATCGAATAGCTCGATCTTGATGAATTTTTACAAAAAAGAAGAACAGAAGAACAGGCAATGATAGAACGAGACTCAGCGTAAAAAGGAGTAGTAAAACTTCAGTAGTAAAATATGTAACAGTCAGACGTTCAAAGTTGGAACCGATTAATGAAATAAAGATTACAAGCTATTGTGAAAACTGATTTTCGATATGAATGGGAAAGATTTAGTTCTAAATGATTTTTATTAATAAATAACAAACGTATATTTTAAATAGAATAGAATAGAATTTATTATGTCCTAGGTTAAACCTTTAAGGACAACCAACAAAAATTACAAATCAATTAATAATGATACTAATTAAATTAATAATGATACTAAGTAAATCAATTAATAATGATACTAAATGATTGCTATTAATAAATAACAATCGTACATTTTAAATAGAATAAAATAGAATTTATTATGTCCTAGGTTAAACCTTTAAGGACAACCAACAAAAATTACAAATCAACTAATAATGATACTAATCCAACAAATGGTAATTCTCAAAACTAATTGCTAACATGTTAATTTTTTTGAAAACATTTTTTTTAGCAACAAATGGATTTAAGTTTTTCTCTTGTTATCAGTCGGATATGTTTGCACTAAAATTCCCTCAAACGATGTCGCTGTCAGTTGAAGGTGATGCAAAAGGTGAGGCACATTGCTTAGCTTCTTCAGGTCGATAGTTTGAAGTTCACAGTCTATAAAATACAGACCTATGGTAGACTTTGAACAGTCTGCGTTTGCGCTCTTTGTATTGTACATATAGTCAAAGGTTAATTTTTGCGGAGCCTTCTCTTTCGGAAAAAGTAAACTTACCAGAAAATAAACGTTTACAAAATTCGCGAATTGGTTATCTACCTATTATATTAATCTTCAAAATTAATTTAAAATCAGTTGATTATCATTCGCTCCCTTTTTAAAATCTGAATTCCTGTCTTTTTATATGTGCTTTTCTTCTGCATTAATGGATTATTCAATCTTGATGGTGACATTGAAACTTTATGACAGAACAGTATTTTATGAAATATTTGTCAGCCAGATGAAAAAAGAAAAGACTTTTTTTAAATGACACATTCAGTGTAGAAATATCATTCATGAATTTCAGCGATTAATATCAAGTGTCATGACACATTTTCAGACAGATTCGAGGATGAAAGGTCATATCATTTCTTCGTGATATTTAAAATGCGTTATTGTGAAAAATATAATTTAAAGAAATATTCAAAATTTTGGAAACATGTGACAAGTCTTTTTTCTTGATGAAATGAAATGAGTAAAAGTAACAGGAAAAATAAAATAAAATTTGAAAAAATAGAAAATTAAAAAATTAACCTCTAACTAATTCAAGAGTAAGCGAATAAAACTACAGAAATACCTATTTTATTAGAAAGAAATATTTATTTAATTATTGAAAAGAAATGAAACAAATTGATATATTTAGGTTACAATTTAGTTAGCAGTGATCAACAAAATTAAATGTCCCTGAAGTTTAGAATCGATATAATCGCTTTTAGATTATAAATATTACTTGTTTATGACTATAAATGGTGCTATGTTGTGTTTCTCTTTAATAATGTATTCCCAATCAATAGTATTAGCATGTTTTCTCAGTCAATGTTAAGCAGTAAATACTCATTAAATTTTAGCATTAAATAATACAATTTTAACCACATTTGGATCCAGCACCAATACTGGATGAACAATAATGAGGCAGATAAAAACTTTGTATTTTATTTTATCCCAATTTATTTGTTTGACGACTCAAATTGTTTAAACAATTTTTTATCAAACTTTTATAGCAGAAAATTGTCAGAAAAAAACCATTAAATCTTTTAATTTTTTAAAAAAACAGGTGTACATATTTCTGGTCATATCTCATGAAAAATGAAATTTTTGTGAGTTTTCTGGGCTCATTTTCTGACTTATGATTTTCCAAAAACCTTGTGATTTTATCATATTTTTCAAATGGTTTCAATTTTAGACATTTTTGGTCAGTTTTAGTGGAATCATGCAGTCTTTTGAATTAAATTGTTATGTTGGCAATAAGGTAGATGTCCCAATTCCTCTCTCTAAATCTGAATTAGTAGTTTTCTACTAATGAAATAGTGCCGAATCATTTACCAATTGCTTTAGTAAGAATTTCTACTAATTTTTGGTAAACTACTAATTAATGGTAGAAAACTACTAATTCACTTAGTAAGGCTTACTAAATAAATTAGTAACCCTTACTATGAGAATTAGGAGTTTTCTACTAAAAATTAGTAGAAATTCTTACTAAAGCAATTGGTAAACGATTCGGCACTATTTCATTAGTAGAAAACTATTAATGCAAATTTACAGAGCTGATTATAAGGAGAAGTGCTGTAGTATTCTTCATATTTAAATTTTCTATAAATTATAAAACTACAAATTAATTAATTGAGAGGATTTGTTTAGAAAATTACAAATGACCCAATTCCTGATCAAGCGAGTTTATTTATAAATGTAATAACACTTGAAGTTTCCCATAGGATTAACATGGGAAAAAAAATAATTTTTGTAAATCTTTTTTAAAATGAGAAAATGTAATAGGCTGTAACCTACATCATCTAATGGCAACTCTTCAAGGAATATGAATCCGTCATTGATTTTTTCTTTTAACCCTCCTAATCTCCTTTTATGGTGCCCCAAAACCCATCCCCATTGCAGGGTATTCATATTTTGAGGGAATATTGAATTTCATTATCACTTTTTCCGAATTTTTTCACAGGTCCACATTAGTAGATAAATCCTACTCTTTTGATTACTTTTTAAGTAATTTTTTATTGTTCAAACCATTTTTATTTGTTTAAGTAATTTATTTTTCACAAATATTGTGAATTGATGGTGTTTTCTTAATGCTACAAGATAATTAATCAACATTAAGAGTCAACGTATACATTTCATTTAGTGATGCATACTCTCTAAATCTGAATTAGTGAAAAGTCGGTCACTAATTTACTTTAGTGACAATTTCTACTAATTATTAGTCAT